>CAIGRT010125512.1:0-26286 GCA_903798405.1 Fraxinus platypoda
TATATTATATTACAATTAAATATTTAATTTAATATAATAATTGTGAAATATAATTAATTAATAAATGAAAAACCTGATTTTTGCAATTCTAAACTTTGGGGCCTGATTTTTTATTTTGGGATAGATAAAACTTGAGTTGTGAATTTTTCCCTTTTTAGTGCCTATACCAATTGGGCTTCGGGCTATCATCTTTTGACACGGTGCCCCATTGTCGGCCGGCTTAACTTCTGAGATGGGCCTACACAGCCCATCTACTGCATAGGTTGTGCTAGGTCCGTGCATGAGCTGTGCTACCCCCAAGACAGCCTTTTTGACACCTCTAAGTGGATGAGAATATAAGGGTCCGTTTAATTTGTGTTTCGATGTTCAATTTTGATTTTATTTTCTATATTTTGTTATAAGGGTTTTTCTTTAAAATTTTTAAAAACGCGTTTGGTTTATTATTTTGAAAATTTATTTTTCAAAATAAAAAAAAAACTAAAAAACACGTTTGGTTTGAAATCATGAAAAATTGTTTTAATACATTTTATTACATTAAATTTGTTTATTTAGTAAAACAGAACAATTTATGTTAATATATTATCAAGTATTATATACATTTTAAAGTTGGTGAATCTTATAATATTTTTTCACACTAAGAAATTAAAATAATAAATAATAAATTAATTTCAAACTTTAGGAAATAAAAATAAAAACTAATGCGTGTACTTAAAATATTTTTGTCCGTTTTCATTTAAATATTTTTTAAAATTTTCTATGTAAATAATCAATAAGAGTAATATTTTTATTTTTCTAGAAACTTTTATGATCTTTATTTTTTCAGAATTTTAATTTTAGTTTTTTAGAATTTCATTTTTTTAGAATTTTAGATTTCATTTTTTAGAATTTATCAATTTTATTTTTTGAATTTTAATTTTTTATAATTCTTAAAAATTTATTTGTTAGATTTTTATATTTTTCTAATTTTATTTAAATAAAATTTTGTGTATTTTCAACATAGTCACTGAAAATGCTCAAAACGTCAAAAACGCATTTTTGAGTTTTTTTAATTATAAATTTATCCTTGCATTTTCAAAAATAACAAACCAAACACGTTTTCAATATTTTGCAAAATTGAAAATGACTTGAAAACAACAAATCAAATGCATTTTATTAGATTTGTCTTCAAAATTTCAAATAGCCTTCAGTCACAAGGGTTAAATAGGTTTGGACTATTTTTCTTAACAAGATTATCATTTTAAAATGTAATTCGATTTTTAGTATGGTATTAGAATTCATTAAACTCTTACGATCAATTTGATCTGACTAATACTCAAACAAGCACACAAATATCAATATTAGTGTTTTCAAACGAATTATCATCTTGCGATGACGTGTTAAGGAATAAATCTCGCATCGATTAAATATCGAAATAAAAATCAATATGCAAAGGCTTGGACTCCTCGAAGACAAAGTTGACCTTTGAAGATTAAATGTCAAAATAATTTTTTTAAGATCAAAACTCAAATCTTAAGAAGTACATCGTGCTTATTATACACGTGCTAGGCTCCTGCATGACCGATAAGATGGTCCAGTTGACACTACTAAGTGAATAAGAATAAAAATCTTTTGATCGTCTTCAAAATTTCTAAGGTTCTTTCTCGAAAGAATCATGATAGAAATCAAAGGGTTTGAACTACTCCTTTTAAAAAAAAATTGACTTTTTAAAATGAACATCAAGTCTTAATAAACCAATTGTACAAGTTGTGCTAGATTCGTACGTGAGTTGTGCTGACCTAACCCGATCCAAGAGAAATGAATTACCGTGACTAATTTGATTAGATAATTTACTTATGAGTATAAAAAACTAAGCAAAATTAGTAACAATGATTGTGCATATCATTTTATATGAATCCACAAATATACAAACTGTAGAGTTGAAACAATGGTAAGTGATGCTACAACCAAAATCAAGGTATCAATTGACTGATTCCATCAGAAGAAAAAACACAGATGCCCCCAAGTATACAACGCTTACGAATTCTTAGTTCCAGCATAACAAAATTGCTCGAAATTCTCTATAATTCCACGGAATCTATTGGTATTTACATAGGGCAGCCACAATCCACTCTTCTTCACATAGTCACACACTGCATGGTAGACAAGTAACACACATCACAGTCCTTTATATTGATTATGCCAGAGCCAGAGGTTGATCTTGCATAAATGTTAAGCTGAGCATCTAATGAGTACGTTTTAGGCTCATCTTGTTCGACCAACATATCGTACTGCTTTGTGAGGGCTCGACTTCTCAAACACATTAGTTTCAGCATTGGCTTGGGGTGAACTTCTGGGGCCATCTTTTATTGTTTGAAGTTGTTCCAACTTTTCCAGGACCTCGGTCATGGCTGGCCTATGTTTAGGGTCCGTGTGGAGACACTGTAATGCAAGGGCAGCTGTAGCTTGTGCCTCCTTTTTAGAGTACTGACCTCCTAACCTTGAGTCCATAATTCTCAGGACTTTCCTACTATCGTTTAGGAACGGTTTTGCCCAGTCCACCAAGGTTTCATCAGCACCTCCCACATTCTCATCGCCTGCTGCACGTTTACCAGATAATAGCTCCAATAAAACGACTCCGAAGGTGTACACGTCATTCTTTGGAGTCAAGTGGCCTGTTTGATCATTTTAGTTGAGCAAAATATAAGACTAAGCAGTACGCGAAAAAGTAACAAAAATGAGAAATTAAGTGAAAAAGTAACCTGTTGCAACATATTCTGGTGCAGCGTAACCCCTAGTACCCACAACTCTGGTTGACACATGAGTTCTATCTCCACGAGGACCCTCCCTTGCAAGGCCAAAGTCTGAAAGTTTTGCATTGAAGTCCTGCAAAAGTAAGATCAAAAGTGATTTATAACTCCAAAATGGATATTATAGGCTAAAGATTCAAAGTTCCAATCTTTTATCATACCGAATCTAGTAGTATATTGGATGCCTTCAGGTCGCGATAGATTACATTGGCGTCTAAACTATGCAAGAAGGACAATCCTCTCGCAACATTAACTGCAATATGCATCCTTGTAGGCCACGCCATAAGTTGCCCTCCTTCTGCACAAAAAGTCGTACCCATTACTCACAAATTCTTTCTCCTCATTCTGTATTAACACATCTTAAAAATGTGTGATTAAGATTATGTAGCAACATATGCACGTTCATGGGAATCCAAAATTTTAGTTATGGCCAAGTAGATGAATCCAATCACGTCATAAATTGATAACGAAAATAACGAACAACGGGTAGTTATGAAAAGCAATAATCCATAGAAGAAAATTCACTCACTTCTAAACAAATGATTTTCCAAGCTTCCTTTCGTCATGTACTCGTAGACTAAAAGCCGACTCTCAGATTCTGAGCAGTACCCAATTAGCTTCACAAGATTTTCATGATGCAGAAGACCCAAGTAATTTACTTCGGTCTGTCGATTGCAACAGATAAAACAAAGTCAAGTCGCAGTACTAGGCAAGTATTCTGAGCATGTTTGGCTGTGATTAGCCACGTTTAGAAGTAAATTAAACTTATTTTTTAACAAACAAACTTATTTTTCTAGAAAGTGATTCTTAACTTACTTTTTCACTTTTAAACAAAGCCAAACATGCTCTCTATTACAGCAAGAAAAATTAATAATTTGCTTACTAGCCATTCCCGGTGACCTTGAAAACTTTCGGCCTTAAGTTTTTTGACGGCAACTACCATCCCGGTTCCTGGTCTGGTCGGAGCCAATGTGTGTTCGTCTAACCATCCTTTAAAGACAAATCCAAAGCCTCCCTCCCCAAGAAGACTATCACTTCGGAAGTTCCTCGTGGCATTCTTGAGATCGTTGAACGTAAAGGATTTCAGGTTGCTGGAGACACCTTTTTTTGATGCTATAAGAGCTTTGCACAAGGACCCTGAAAATGTTGGCTGGTTTAAAGGATTTGAAAACTGCTCTGTGTTAGGAGGTGCAGCTTTACTATCTGAAAAAAGAAATCCAAGTTAAGTCAATATAAGATTTTCATTGAAATTCACACATCAAAAGTTGCAAACATCCAGGACGTATACTAGACACAACTCGACATTACAATACTCAAGATTAATTTAACTTATTTTTCATTTTAATATGGTCTAGTGTTATCCAATCCGACTTACTAAACATTCGACCAATGTTTTACAAACTAGCTTATGTTTCCAATACCATGGAGTCAACCAAGAATTTTAACAGAAGTTGTAAATGCTCCTTCAAATGATTTATCTACACGAAACACAGTTATGAGGGAGATTATTTGTTTCAATTGACAAAGTTTTCCTTTCTTCTAATGGACAAAATGCACAAATTAACACTTATCCCAAGAAACACATCAAAACTCTGTCCTTTGAATTACATAGTAACACAGAATCCTAAGAAATTCATAACATAAAATAAATCCTTAAATTTACATTCAATAAGAAGAGGAAGCAAAAATCCTAATACTGATGCACTCCAACTTTAACAGTTTAGTACAAATCAATACAAACTAAGCCTCCTTCCCAATAAATTACTAAATAAATTAGAAAGTAAATTAATGAACAGAAACTTGGTTTAGGAATCATACCAGACAATTGGTCAGAAGAAGCATGAGCAAGCTTAGAAGATTTCCCCAAACAAATCCCCATATTAAAAATACCTCAATAAATACTCCCTTAACTGTTGGCAAAAATAAAAGGTGGGCTGCGAAGAGGAAGAAGATATAAGTATAGGAATGCAAATTCAACAAGTAAAAGGCATTTTTGGGTGGTTTAAAAGTGTGGACAAGAGAGATACAATCATCCATTTTCGGGTCTTCAGTCAAGGATTAAGAAAATCTTCATTGAAAATGATGACACAGAACCGCCTTCATTTCATATAATTGTTTGACATTTTCATGGTCCCAATCTGCTCCTGAATAAAAAATTATGATTGCCATTATTTGACTGCAATCTCCTTGGAGTAATCCTTTTTTTTTTTTTATGTCAAAAAGTTTGACTAGTCTAAGAAAAATGACGGAAAATATCCCTTCCTTTCCAATTCTCTTTCAATTTTGTCACACTTACACTGTAGTTATAGTTGATGACTTTCTTTACACTCTCGGATACATCACACGATTTTACCACTGTTTTTATAGCCTCGATTTTGACACCTCAAAGAGAGTCAAACTAACTTAATTCATTTTCTTTTGATCAATGTGTAAAATAAGTGTAGTTATAGTTGACGACTTGCTTTACACTCTCGGATACATCACACGATTTTACCATTGATTTTATAGCCTCGATTTTGACACCTCAAAGAGAGTCAAACTAACTTAATTCATTTTCTTTTGATCAATGTGTAAAATAAGTACTTATATAAAAGTATAAATTTCACCGCCTATCCTTAAATTTTCTTAAAGTGTGTGTTTGAGCCCCCTTTTTTTTAAAGAATTTATTTTGTAATAGTATTTTTTTGAAGAATGTGTGGTTAAAAGTAAGAAAATTTTTGGGTTTACGTGTAAAATTGTTTTATTGGAAGAATGTGTTATTTAAAATGAGTTTGGAGAATAATGCATTTTCATATAATGTGGCTCAAACGGGGGGCTAAATGTGTTGCTCTCATGTTCTCGACCTTTTGGCATCCGTGTCGTGGTGTCAAATTGAAAGGGCAAAATTGTTAAAAGTAAGGAGTCTTTCTGTCGTGTTACCGGGGACCTCAGTTCGAAAAAAATACGTGTTTTTGAAATTGAAATAAGATTTCCTCCGTACTTTATTCCAAACAATCCAAACGGTAGCTTCAATTTTCGTTAAGAAATTCAAATAGGAAAAAAAAACTTCTCAACTCGATTTTTTACATATAAGCGTACTGAATTTTGAATAGTTCGATCCACTTCTTATCACATTGCTTAACCTACTTAGAGTGTGTTTGGTAGAGATTTTCGGGGGAAGAATTGATTTTTGAATAGTGATATGATGGGAAATGTGTGGTTGAGAAAGAAGAAAAAAATATTGATGTGATGGAAAATATTATTTTATTGAAGAATGTGTGGTTGAAAATGAAAATTGATTTACTGTAGAAAATGAGAATTTTTACCAAACAGGCTCTTAATTTGAGAAAGGAATTTAGCAATTTATAGTCAAGTCAAAATCCGTATTAGAATGATCTATAATTGAGGTATGACACATCAGCACTTTCCTGGAAATTACTGAATTTAATGTATTATTCATCGTCAAATTGAAGATAGTACATCTGTACCTTTTGTTGCGTGGAATAAAACTCCATCTAATCAATCTGAAAAATACAAAATAAATATACTTTTCAAACTTCATTTAAAAACGTTGATTTATTATAATATTTAAAAATGATTTTAAAAAAATAAATTTTATAAAATGGAGGTCAAACAAGGAATCATAAGCAATATGTCAAATTATACGGAAATTAAAAAATAAATAAACGGGACGAAAAATGAATTGCGAGGCAGCGGATGAAGAGGACCGCCCCCTTCTGGTTTCCAGATCTTATTCAAATTGTAGTTCTCATATATGCGTCCCTGTTTGTTATAGATTAAAATCAGATGTTTAGTAGATTTTGATAAAAAAATGATGAAATGTGTGATTGAAAAGTTGTAGACCCCATGAAATGTGTGGTTGAAATTAATTGTTGACTTTCACTCGAGATTAAAATCAGATTTAAATCAGAAACAAACGAATTTAGCAATGAAACTCCAAAAATATTAATTAGCATAACTATCCTTTTTTTCTATTAGAGATAAAGATTTGGTCAAATTGCCAATAGTTTTAATGTATAAGCAACAATATAAAAGTCATTTTTAAAGGCAAGTATGGTTAATTAATTTAAATATAATGTCTTGACTTCACATAGTTGAATCCATTATTGAGAATATTCTAATTTCTATTATTATATATATATAGTCTCGATTTCAAAAATAAGTTATCTATAAAACTTATTATTCGTTCTCTAAATTCAACTATTCACGAAATACATTCTATTTATCAAATTGTTATTACATTTATGTATTGCAAGCACAAAGAATTATTGATTTCAACCTCCTTTTTTTGACCAAAATAGAACGAAATATTCAACGAAGTACAACTTAAAGTTATGTCTTAACATCTATTTATCATGGAAAAAAAAAAAATTTCTAGAAAGAAAAATACCAATTTTCTTGTTTTTTTTTCTCCAAAAAGTCTTTTATTCAAAGAAATATGCACCAAAAAATCAAAACGTGAATGGGGTTATTTAAAGAACTTTAGAAAAGTCTTGGACTCACTCACTTCATAATTACCATCATAACGTATAACCCCACGTTGTTAACTTGTCAGTCTTTGCTTCTATAAAGTTGATTTGACGTGTTTTGTACAATATTCAGAGTGCGTTAAAACGTGATTTTTGATAAGTCAAAAGTTACTTCTAAAATTAAAAAATTACTTCTGAACATAATCGAATGACTTTCTAAAAGTATTTTATCGATCTAGAAGAACTTTTAAAAAATCTAACTTTTAAAAAATCATGTCAAACGAACCCTAAACGATATCGAATATGTAAAAACCAATCCATTTTGCAGCATCAAAGTTTCCAATGCTAAGCCCCTTTGTGGGAACATCAATCATTTACACAATTGATTCTAGTGTCAATGTTGTCAACTTCAATACTCTTGCCTGCCTAATACAATTTTACAATGAGTTTTCTACATAATAATAGCAAATTTCTACGTACCGAAAAATGCAATAAAAGTAAAATGCATATCTAATTATGTACTTCTAGCTTCACTTATTGCATTCAAAGTTTTTACTTTTAAGCACTTAAATTAAGCATTCGACAAGATTAGACTGACTAACTGACGAATGCTATTATAGTTTTTCTTCATCATATCATATCCAATCTCGTCAGTCCAATATACCAAACATGCTACTGCAATTCGAAGGACATAAACATCCAGACGTATAAACTATTTCAGGGGAGTTATAAAGATTCTAGCAAAGTCCAAACTTCCTTTCTACTATCCAGTCTTCAACATTACACAAACTCAAGATCTTCTCTTCCAAGATTAGCATTACAATCAGGTCGAAAAAAATAAGAAATCAGATCAAGGCCACTAAAAAATGCCAAGAGAATGACGCTGATGGGAGGATAATAAGTGAGTCGAAGGAACAATCAAGCAAATTCGACATATATTGCCGACTAAAAACCAATAGAAACCAGATACACAAGGACATCTATATAGTTACATTTTTCTAGAGTAAAATTAGGTTGGTGTGTTAAGTTCCTGTTGCAGCTCTATCATCTGGCCCGGCAAGCATAATCTGGAAAAATTAGAGATTATTTTAATTTCCATTTGTTTTTCATTACTGGAACACAGATTATAAGCAAAGAACAGAAGCAACAACGATTGTGACACTTACATTACAGTCAAATGCAAATCTTCTTGCTAGCATAATAGCTGCATTTCTCTCTCTCTCTGATTCAAATGCTAAGACGAAGGAATGCCCGACTTTTGCTTGCCAATATACTGCCTGAGCTGCCGCGTTCCCAGCACCTCGAACTCCACAAATCTGAGGGTGGAAAAACAATATTATAATTGATTGTTTAAGTCCAGTTTACGGGTGAAAAAAAGGTAGCCAAACATGTAGCAAATGTCCTGACTATAAGAATGCAGCAGTTTTAGAAAAAACAACATTTCAATCCTGTCATAACTGAAGTAAGAAAAAAATTTCAACTTCTTGTTATATTTCTCTTACAATTCGATTCACTCCTATATACAACATTTCTCGTGTTTCTGGGTCCAAAACTAAGACTCCTATTTATACTTTTTGTACGAGAATTCTACATGATTCCTGTATTTTTATGTAACATGTATAGATGTTCATGAATCTTCCTCAAGATTCACTTTCACAAGTCGAGATTAATTTCCAACAAAAATTAGTAATGACAGTAAATAAAGAGAAACATCGTGACCAACTATTACTATAACATAAAAATAAGGAAGTAAGGGTATGGATCTCTGTGGATTAATATTTGAAATGACCCTCAACAGAGTCAGTGAGGGCCCCATATAGTACACAATAAAGCTTATTGAGATGAATTCGATACCTGCATTGAATTGGAATAGTATTCTTTTGCCACTGTTGTCTTTCCTTTGCAAAGTTTCATTCGCATCTTCCCCACATGCAGTACATGGATAGACTGCAACTGATTATCTACCCCG
Source organism: Fraxinus platypoda (assembly GCA_903798405.1). Classification (NCBI taxonomy): domain Eukaryota; kingdom Viridiplantae; phylum Streptophyta; class Magnoliopsida; order Lamiales; family Oleaceae; genus Fraxinus; species Fraxinus platypoda. The sequence continues at coordinate 9,225 of CAIGRT010125512.1, forward strand.
TTAATCTGGATAATAACTACCTGAAATGGACAAGGATTTCAATGTAATTGTGATAAATTGAATGGCTGATTACTTCATGGTAGACACAATACGGACATGTTTGGTACAGTGCTGGAAATGACGGGATCTCTAAATGGACAAGATTCTAGCTTCTTTTCTTTTTCAATATGTCAGGTACAATCCATCCACTGGACCAAACATGTCATATATGAACACATGTTCGCAGACAAGCTATTGTCAGTACAATAGAATATTTACATTGAATTCAGTGTCATGCCTTCGCACCAATGCTTCTACATAGTTCCCTAATCCAGCCGCTGTTCAGGAAAATGGAATGAGTAGTGTACGCAAACAAATAATTCTGTAATTTTAAGGAAATTTAAGTCAACAGACCCGGATCGATTGGAGCAGTGGTTCTCACTGTTATTGTTTGACCATCCGTCATAATAACAGCTTCTAGAAATCGGCCAACATCGAAAGGCTCTGGAGCATAAACAGATTTTGTGGCCCCTGACATAGTAAAAAGCTTTTAATGTTAGAACAAAAATGTTACTACTACAAAATAATGTTCTAATTAAAATAAATAATGTTTTCTCGTGCAAGTAAATGGAACAAAATGACTTCAACCACCAAACATGCAGAGTCCATCATAGCTACTGAAACACCAATGTTCATGAAGGAATGGACAAAACGTAAAAGGCAATTACAACAGAAACAGCAAAAATAATGGACATGTACTACCTGATATAAGCTCCTTTTCGTCAGCTTCATAGGTTGAACGGTACCATTGAATAGTACATTCTGAAATTTCTGGAGCTCTATCAGAACAACGATATATCACCAAATATGAACCCAATGCCTCGGTACCATCTATTTCATATAAGTAGGGCATATTTTCCTCGCCCTTCTTGCTCATCGCCAGCTGAAAAGGTTTATGAGAATGAACGTGTAAGAGATTAAGTTTTTGAGAAGGAATAAGTTATACACCTACTAATAATATGCAGATGACGTATCAGCAAACAGCCAAAAAAATTGACTAATTCAAGTAATCAACTACTCTCAAATATTCTTTTTTTTGGAGAACATCTTATCCCAATAAACGGCTTTTTGCAGGTCTATCTCACCTCACATGTAGATCATGTTTGGCTAAGATTAAAAAGTTCACATATTAAGTAAATAAGTAAGTTTTAAAATAAATATTCTTCTAATTGTTCAGAGTTGGAAATAAGAAACTTATTTTAACATCAAGGTAAGAGTTACATAATAACTCTTTTTATTTACAAGTAAGAAAAAAATAACCTATCTGAACATATTTGGAATCAATAATTTACTTGAAATTAACTTATAATTTTTTTTGAACTTAGCCAAACATGCTCGTAATTTATTGACTTTCTTACGGTGTAAAAAAATTTTGCATTCCTCCACATCACACATTATTTCATTTTTCCCTCATAAAGACATGATGTCAGATGCCAAAATATACTTATGGTTTGTTTGGTAGAGATTTTTTAAAAATCATTTTCAACCACATTCCGTGAGACTCGTAACTTTTCCCTACTTTTTAACCACACATTTTTCCAAATAGAAAAAAAAAAAAAATCATTTTTCACTTGGAAAAAACTCTCCCAAACAAATGTTTAGTTGGAAAATATCTCAGAAAATAATATTGTGGCCAAATCCTCACAGGTTTAGTTTATCTTATGCATCGCTTGGTTGTTTTTTTTTTTTTTTTAGTCTCAAATTCCTCTATAACCTACATTATTCTGTTCCTCATCGCACCTACTATTTAGAAGAAATTGTTTTTGACAAAAAATTGAAATGAACCACATGGTTTGGAGCACTTATACATAACACATAACGGGATCTAGAATAAGAGAAAATAAAAAATAAATTATTTCTATTATTATTAACATAACAATCACTGTTTTTATGCAGTCAAGTAGTCACTTTGTTGTTTCGACTTTCTAGTTTTCAAATCTTTTCACGACAAGGGTATTTTTTTTATTTTTTTTTCAGTTCTTTCAGATCCTATATTCCAGCACAACTTGCAATGATGCAGAAACAACCCTTCTATCTGCAGTTACAGTTTTAATGTAGATCATACCATGGTTTGCACATACCTCTATTGCAGCAATTTCAATTTCACGCTAATCTATAACTTTCTTATTATGTAATATATAAAATCTAGGCACAATTCTTAAATGGACATCATTATTTCATGCGTTAATATTTGCAAAGCAAGGAACAGTAAATATATGACAAAATATACCTATGACGAAAGATATAAGAGTGAAATTTCTTTCTGCCTCTCAAAAATTAATATGTGATTGTGGACGCTAATTAGTCAAAAAAGACAATTCATGAATCACCAAGGCAAACAGGCCACAACAAATCACCGATAAACAAAATGTGAAATATTAAAAATAGATGTTCAAAATTTAAAATAAGACAGAAACCTCTTTCTGGAGCTTTAGGTAATGCTTAGACTTCTCAGCAAGTTGAATCCTTAATGCTTGAAGCTCATGTTCCATGTCCATGACCTGCAAAAGGTAGTTCTTTCCTCATATTCTCCGGTATGTGTAAGAGGAAGATTGATTTATGGGATATAATTGGAATTAGGAAGAAGTGCTATTAAAAAAAAAATGGCTGAAAGACAATGGATTAGGTAAATAAAGCTAAAGTATTTTGGGATTTATGTTATTGGAAAGATATATGACATCTTTTAGATGATAATATAATTCTATTGAAGTAGGGAGAGTAAGCACATGCCATCAGAAATTTGAGGTCCTTTAAGAGAATCAATCATGTGCATATCTGTGTGCAGCGAATAAGCCCGAACAAGAATATTGTAGCGTTTCAAGATACAGATATAAATACCTTACTAGGCTGATGCAGCATTCTGATCCGTCTAGCCTCATGCACATCTTTCATTAATTCTTCCACATCCTAATCATTAAAACAAAAAACATTACATTAGTGCAATGTGATTGTTAACATGACAAGGCATCAACTCTAATTACTGGTTGATATCAAATACAGCAGGTGCATATGAAAACAGATTTGTAGGTAAGACTTCAACAGGATTCCAGACGGTGAAGGCATGTTCAGACATGCAAACAATCTCCGCTAGAAAATCTTCATAGCGTAAACATATATCAGATTATATGTTCTTGTTATCTTATAAGCAATAAATGGACAAAAAGCATAAATATATCAAATACATATTTAAAGTTAGCATGCACTTAGAGATCAATGGGCTGCTGAAAAATCCTGACCAAGATTCTACATGCAATAATTTAAAAATACATAATTATCTCAAATAAAATTTTAAAGTTCATAATCAATATGCACCCAGAGATCAATGGGCTGCTAAAAAATCCTCAAGAAGATTCTACACCCGAGAAAAAAAAATATGAATATATCAAATACATGTAAACATACACTCAGAGATCAATCTTTACCAAGATGGTTAACAAAAGTAATATGGATTCATGGAGCATACGGCATGCAACTTATTGTTACACATCAAAAGCATTTTCCACAAAATTGTGCAGAATAGATCCACCCCGAAAGTAAGAGAATGCAACAAAAAGAGAAAAATATATATATATTTCTCATTATCTGTGACTGCAGATGCGATACAAAAATTTTGATATTAACTTCTTTGACTTATATGCCAAAAGAGAGTATAACACCATTTAACCATTATGAAAAACCAGATGGGTAACAGAAGAAACATGACCACATTAAAATTTTCTTGAACATGAATAAAAACAAAGGAATTTTAAGTGGACCTGTTTCCCTAAAGCTCGAGACATTCGTTCATGTTCCTGAAGAGCCTCTTCCACTCTCTGGACTGCTGCTCTAGCATTCTCAATTTCAGCGCGTGCAAAAGCCCTTTCTTTGTCAACAAGTTTTTTAGCATCTTCTGAAGCCTGCAAAACCGTACAGTTATCAGAAGACAAGAAAAAAAGGAAGAATTTATACAGAAAGTTTCTTGAATATGACTGTTGCAGCACGTGACAATATACGTGCATACAGAATCACATATTCACAAATTAATAAGTCGGATGTGTATTCCCCTATTAAACCTAATATCTTCCCATGTGCGTGTGCATCAGATTTTTTACTCCTTGGGGCATTTTTGCTAAGTGAGGAAAGAAGACTGACAAAAATGAAAGCACTTGGGTAAACAGATTTTCTTGGGAATTACTATCAACTAGAAGATAAAAATGACCTGTACCATAAGCCTTCTTGTACATGTTTTCTCACAACATTAGGCCCTACACTCTCAACTGTTTTTGTTAAGGGAAAGAAATATTTAAATATCTTTTACGAAAACCTAAACTGTGAACATGAATTAAATTCACGGGTCATTATGGTCTGTAACTCTGTATAATGAATGGAAAAATAAAGATCGCAGTACATAATAATTAAATGTGAACTTCATCACATTATAAAATGTCTAATTCTGTGTCATCATAGCTTAGTCCGATCTGAAACATGCAATCTACTTTTCACCTTTCACCTAGTTATTAGACAGAAACGAAGATTTTCTGAACTTGTATAGGACCATGTCATACGTCCTTGAATCCGTATGCTAGTAGTGTGATGAAGAGACTCAAAGAAGATTGGACGTGTTGGATCATGCACATAAAAATTTGTTTCAAATTACACTTGTCTACCAAGAAAACTTAAAAGAAGGGAAAGACACACATCATATAACATGTGCGTATTTTACCTGCTTCAGAAAAGTTGCGAGCTTTTTCACTTCATCCTTCTCTTGAATAAGCTCTCCTTCCCTCTGAGTCAACTGAACTGCTAAAGCTTCAACCTGGAAACAAGAAAATACTGGCAAGTGGGATAAGTGGGACAAATTCACTGGAAACATTTAGCTGTAATTGACCCCTAGAGACTAATTATAGTCACTGTAATACATCTTACTGAAGTAAAATGAAAAAAGAACCAAAGATTACGATGGTAGACATCTATGTAATCATCAATAGCATATCTCACTAGTGTTTCAAAAAAAGATGTGTAAGACTATGAAACCTAAGAGTATTCATCTTTAGCACATCTTGTCTACATTCCAGGGTAGATAAAATGGTTGTATCTGTCTCAAACCAGTTTATTTAGTTTCAATAAAGCAATCCAGAGAAGTCGACCCCTTGACCTCACATTTCTTGATTAGTCTGTTCCAAGTCCAGGTAAGTCTGACTTCAATACTCATAGTCATAGTTGAGGAATTTGATTAAGCCATAGTTCATCCTCATGCATCTCATATCAATTTGATGGTCAAGCATTGCATTCATTTGGTATGACAACATTGAAAAGAACAAAGGTAGAAAAGGTCAATTAGGATAGCAATCAGGGATCACATAAGAAAACAAAACCACAACTAACCATAGCAATAGCTTCCTCAACATCATCTTTGTTTTTACCAGCTACACGTCCTCTCAACGCTTGAAGAGCATCTCTGAGCTTCTTCAGAAGCACGTGTTTCTCCAATGAAGCTGCCTCTTTGAGTCTTGCCTGTTGCCAGTAAATAAATGACATTCAGAATCATCAACGGGGCTAATCTTACTCAATAAAGACACATTATTTTCTGATGTTTGAAATGGAAAAAAGGAAAGAAATGTATCTTGAGAGGAAAGTTCCACATAGAACTTGTTAAAAACAATTCCACTCCGGATACATCATAACAAGACTAGATGAAAAGTGAGATTAAACAAGCCCAAACCTCATCAGACAACTTAGCAGCGGCAGCCAACCCTTTCTCAAATTTGCAGGCAAGATCACGAACAGAAAGACGTTTTTGCTGCTCCAGCAACAAGGCAGTCTCCCGCGCAACCACCTCTTTCATAGACGATATTTTTGAATCCTCTTTGACCTCCACAATCTGATTGTTAGCTCCAATTTTATAATTTGGAAACCGACTAGAGGCAAATACCACATCAGCTGACACTGGTGAAACTGCATCTTTTTGCATTGTATAACTAAAATCCCGACCTATTCTCGTCATAATTTAATTCACCTACAGAACACATAAATGATATTACTTCATTATGCTTAAAAGATAATAGTAAAGCAAGTACTTCTACTGCAACTTTTCAACCTGAAATTATATAGCCTCGAAAATTTTCAGTAAACTAACTACAATAAATACAATAAAGGGTCGGCTTTTATCAACCCAAATCGCCACATTAAGAAATTAATCTAAAAATGGACAGTAAAAACAGAAAATTGATGTCAAAGAAAATCAACAGCCAAAATGTAGCATTTTTACCCATGTATAATACTATTAATCACAAGCTAATTAAAAGGAATATAACTCAAAAGTAGATATCACATCCAAAGAAACAATAAAGATTGGTCTACCAATAAATGAAAATCGAATATACCGCTGAATCTACGCTAGTCCAGATAATATTTCCAATAAAAACAGTAAATTTAAGAACAAAAGATGAACTTAAAAACCCTAAAACTGTTATACCCGTGCGAGCGTGTGTGAGAGAAAGAAAAATGCAACTCACAAAAAGTATCAAAGAAGACAAATTGTACTCGCAGATCATGAAAATTTAGAAAATGGGGATGTTAGGTTATCACAATCTTGGCTTTGAGATTATATGAAACACTGGATCAATCGCGACAGTTTGACTGTAGAGAGAGAGAGAGAGAGAGAGAGAGAGAGTGTGTGTTATATATGAAAAAAAAAATGACAAGAGGAGGAAAGACGGTATTATATGTTTAAAGGTTGAATTTGGGAAAGGCAGGCCAGGCCGCCCACCCAACACCACCGTACCCCCCACCACCCTGCCCCGTGTATATGGCGTGTATTATTTGACCTTTCACTGCATACTTTAGCATTCTTTGAGGTTTTAAAAACACTCTTTTGCCACTCTGAAAGATCAAATGTTGTCTTTTGTTAATTTATTTGACAATTGCTTAAGATTAAGCAAAACATGATTAGTGATAATATAAGTTTAATGAAGGAGATTGAGTGATTGCTCAGCTTACAACTCATAATTTTATATATGTAGTTTATTACTTGGTGGAATCATTTCTAGATTACCTAAAAAACAAGTCATGTTTTTCAAAAAATAATACTTTTAATTGTTCTTTGATAATATAAAAAATAGTGCGACAATATTGAGTCAACGGTACCACACAGTCAAGAAGTTTTGTTCTTGAAAAATAAATAAAATTTTCGATGATTGCTAGCCACTTAAAAAATTTAAACAATAAAATAGATATGTATAATTTCTTCGTTATCCCTTTTAGTGCAATTAGTAAAAAAAAAAATAATAAAAGTGATTTTGCACCCATAGGTAAATGCGAAACGAGCATCTCGTGCTTCTCTCGGCTTCATGACATATATAGCGTTTAAGAAAGAGTTGAGTCAAGATTTTTATAGTCGATTTAATCTATGCATATTTGTAACTCGTAGTGAATTTTCTGAACATTTTAGGTGGAACGAAATTATCATTCTTTCTAATTCTCGAAGTTTTACAACTCGTGGTAGATGTTTGACCTAAAGGGAAATCATATGAGAAAGAGAGAATAAATTATAAATAAATAAATTAAGCAGTTTAGAAATGTGTACTATATTATGATAAGAACCGCGCTACACGTACAGAAAGAAAACTCACAAATGTTTTACAAAGCACTCATACATGTGTGGCTCATGCGTAAATTTTTTTTTTTTAATACATGGTGGGCCCACCCATGTGAGTGAAATAATCCAATTTGTTATTTGCTTGGACTTCAAACTTCTGATCTTAGGGCTCCACCTGCTGGTTCACGTGGAATTAAATACGACACCCCTTTATTTTCTGTTAATTACGGAAAACCCCCAAAATGGAAATTACCAGAAACAACTTGATAGTTGATGGTGACACGCGTAATAAATAAGGCTAATAAATAAAGTTCACGGGTTCTGTTAGGCCCGTGAAGTAGTTCATATTTTGCTGTCCGAAACCGTTGTCCAACTAACCCGGAACATATATTTTTACAATTATGCTACGAGTACGTTATATTTTACAATAATGCTACGAGTACATTATAATTTACATTCTTTCACATTGGCACCATTATTTCCTTTGATTTTTTCAACGTTTTCTTCACGTCACTCTCCAAATTGTACCACGTTAAAACAAAAATGTACATTTAACATTTTCCATATTTTTATATACACATTTTTAGAAGTCATAAGTAAATTGAAAAGTATTTATAAAGTTTCTATAAGTTTTTGAGGTATACATTATTTATTTATTTATTGGTATGGAGTAATTAAAATAATATTAAGAAATAAAAAGTACTTTACTAGCCTAGGTTCGATAGACTTGAGGATTGACCTCTGTTGTAAAACAAACAAAATATCATAATTCTTCTGATACCAATTGTTGTGAAAGAAACCATCGAATTGAGATGTCGAAATTATATAGCAAATAATAATGAAGTATATGATCAAGCAAAAGAATAATAAAGACGAGAATATGGCAGAAGAATTAAGAGATTTTATTGACTCGGGAATAATGGAGAAGAGAGAAAATAATAATGGATCTTATAATTCTAGTAATCTATTTTCTCACACTTATCAAATTGTATAGAAGAGCNAATATGGCAGAAGAATTAAGAGATTTTATTGACTCGGGAATAATGGAGAAGAGAGAAAATAATAATGGATCTTATAATTCTAGTAATCTATTTTCTCACACTTATCAAATTGTATAGAAGAGCCAGTATTTATAGGGAACATGTAAGGGACGTCCAAACCCTCTGGTAGAGTTGTTGATGAAGTAGAATGCCAAAAAATCGAATTTAAAACGAAGTAAAAGAGAAAACAGCGAAAAACTCGAACAGCACAAGTGGCGCCGATTTTTTTTTTTAGAAAAATTGTTTTCTCTATCCAAATTCTTCTTCAAGTCCAATACCAGATTTTCAACTCCCAATGGACTTCCAAAATAGAATTTCAACTTGACATAAGATTCCAATAGCATTCTAAACTGAATTCTCCTTGACGTGCACTTCAATTAGAATTCTTCAATACTTCAAATATTTTAACAAAGAATTCGAGTCACGCCCAAATTCTAACAACCCCAATTTCTTTTCACGTCTTACACCTCTTAGATCCTTGAATATAAATCTAACGCTTCATATCAAACAATTTTGAAAAATGAATAGCGTGTGGGTTAATTCTAGAAAACTCGAACCTATAAGAGTAATGATTTTCAAGAAACCAATAAACACCTAAATACAAATAATACATTTGAACAAGTATAAACATATTTATCAACCTGTAAGAATTTATAAACCATTTAATTTATAAATATATAAAAATGAATGATGATTAAGTGGTTAGCACTTGTGGGATCCATTCAAATATATGATTAAAAATGAAGTTTGACGATTTATAAAGTTGGTGAGAGGAAGCTAAGCCATTGTTTGACAACCTTTAATTTAATTTTTGTCAGATAATCATTTTCAATCACACATTCATACAATAAAATATTCTACACGAAAACTCATAATTTTTTCATCATTTTCAACCACACATTCTCCAAAATATACTATTCAAAACTATGTTTTTTTAACTTTTTAAAGCCATCAAACAGGGCTAAGTCTACGTTTAAGCAACTAAAAATTAAATTTAAAATTCAGCGCAAATAGATTCACAATCCTTTTAACCTAAAGATATTGAAATAATCTTTGTTTGGTCGGAGATGGGAATCAATTAAGCCCATGTTAGACAACCATTATCTAAAAACTCTTTTTTCGATATACTTATTTTTAACCACACATTCATACAATAAAATATTTTATAAGTAAACTCAAAACTTTCTTCCTACTTTTTAATTGTACATTCTCTTAAAAATCACTATTCAAAACATGAATTTTTTTTTTTTCCATTTAATAATTGTCAAACAAGGGCTAAGTGTATTAGTTCTTGTTTGGTTCCCATTTTTTAAAACTCATTTTAAATCATACATTTTTAGAGCCCACAATTTTTATAACTTTTCAATTACATATTTCATCAACTTTATTAAAATTTACTAAAATCTGATTTTTAACAAAATTAAAGAGCGGCTTAATAAAACTTAGCTCATGTTTGGTGGGGATTAAAATTAGTTTGTTTTTTTTTTGTCAATTTGATGAAAGATGATAAAAATTATGTTGTTGAAAAATTGTAGATCACAATGGTTAAAATTAATTATTAACTTTGACTTCGATTAAAATATTAATTTTAATGAATTATAAGCCCTTGTTTGGTAAGGATTAATCAAGATGGTATTTCTATTCTTTTCGAAGCAAGACATAAAGGGACCAATATTCATTTTAAGAAAACCCGATTCATTCAAATTAGATCTAATCGAGCTAAGTGGCCTCTAGCCATCCCACAAAAAGCCCCTCATTTTTTCTTTCTGTATCAAATAGTCATATCTTACCCTTTCACATACTTATGTTATGGTACTAAGTTTTTGTTTCATTCCCTTTACTTTAATTTATTCGTCATACTCATTTTCAAGCATATATTCACATAATAAAATATTCTATACGTAAATCCAAAACTTTGTCTTAATTTTCAACCACACATTCTTTAAAACTACGTCTTTTAAATTTTAAGGTAACCAAACAGGGGCTAAGTGGATTTGCAAAATTATATTATGGGGAATTGCTGGGAAAAATAAATAAATTGAAGGGCTAACTTTGGCATAAATTTTGAGTAAGACCCGTTTTTTATTTTGGAAAATCATGATTGATTTGTGTTCACCTCCGTGAGAACATCAAAATCATATATTTACTTACTAAAAATGATGCTCGGGTGAATGAAAAATTGAAACTCATGAATTGGAAGATGTTTTGTATTGGAAGGAAACTAGTTTAAAGTTATCCCATATAGAAAAATAGATAAAGATAATGACCACTTTAAATATGATTATATTTTAGAAATGTGTAATCATGTATAGCATAGAGGCTCTCTCCACGTGCGCGTGCAGGGGTGCAAATCACAGACCGAAATAGGTTTCGGACCTTGAACTTGTGTGCGTATACGAATGGACCAAAAATTGACTCTTAAGAAGGTCCACGTTTTGCCTTTATTTTATTATTTTTTCAAATTAAAAAAAAAAAGAACCTTTCAAATTCTTTTAACTCCTTAAACTTATACGATTATGTCTGTGTTAATGGAGAGATTAATAACCGGGTTAATGCTGGTCAATGGCAATATTCATCTCTGTATGAAAAAAAAATTATCTCTTATCTGCATCCTTAATTTTCACTTTCTGCTAAAGCCTTGGTGGTGATACTGTTCAGATACTAAATTAGTTCGTCGGAGTAGCATCTGTTGCTCAGACTCTATTGGTTTTCCGTTGTATCCTGGAAAACAAACACTCAAACTAAACCTTAAGCACATACGGTGAGGGGGCGAATCTGTTTTAAGGAAACTGTGTTCACACAGACCTCGGTTTCAAAGTTCATTCAATTTTTTTCTTGCAATTTAGATTACTTGTTCTGTTTTTTTATTGTAATTAATAAAATTATTTAATCTATAATATTTTGACTAACTTTCGGTTAATTAGTTGACCAACCGGTATTTGTTCTTTGGTATCTGTTCAGCCGGTATGCGTCCATACGATTAGTTAGTTGCACAACCGGTATGTGTCCATCCGGTATTTGTTAAGCCGGTATTCATTCACTAATATTTTGGATAACATGTGGGTCCTACGAAGAGGATAAAAATTAGATTTTAATAAAGCTTTTAATAAGTTAGACCACAAGGCGGGAAATGAGCATCCAAACTCTGTTACCGTCTTTTCAGGGATTTTCATAACCGAAGATTTAGCACTTAACCACCTTAAGAACAAATCCCCATGATCCCATATCATTTGCTTACTGCACAACCTTCAAATTCTACAGAATATACAATCCATTCCCAATTTCAGCTTAGAATTCAATAGTGAAGTAGTAGTAAGCGATAACAATGGATAATCAGGATATAGATGCACTGCAGCGACTAGTTCCAAAGCTTGTGAACGACCCGACCCTCCTGTCCGATCCTCTTATCGACTTCTTCTGTGATTACATCGAAAGGTTATGCATCCATGCATATTTAATTAATTTTGACTGCATTTGTGTTAATTAATGTATGTTTTAGTAGAATTCATGTTATGCTTTTGATATGAAATTAATGTCAGTTTTAGTGAGTGTTCATGTACGAATGCAGGCATATGTATCAATTGATGTAAGTTTTGGTCACCATATACACAAACACATACACAATTCTATAGTTTCTTCAAGAAATTGGCATTTGTGGGAGTTTATCGAGTTGATGTTGTGGTTTGATATGAATTTTGATTATTCATATACTATATATATATATATATATATATGGATGCATGGATAAATTGATGTACGTTTGTGTGTGTGTGTGTGTGTGTAATGTTTGCATTTGGATAAGAGTTGATGTTGTGCTTTTGGTGTTCTTGCTTTCTTTTGTTATTTTTCAGTCTTGGAGGTGAGATTATGCATAATATACAGAGTTGATGTTGTACTTTGGATATGAAATTTGTTTCCTGTTTCCTTTTGTTATTTTTCAGTCTTGGAGGGAAGATTCCAGAATCTGCGTGGGATACTGAAGCGGTACAACATTTTTCTTCGTTTTTAAATCCAACTTATCTCATATATATTTGATCAGTTTGGATGATCATCCATATCGAAAACTAAATTCAAAGTCAGAAGTTGGCATATAAGTACTAATTGCAACAAACAAACGAAAAGGGAAATTAATTCAGTTAAGAGTTCAATTTTCCTTGCACACACAAACTTGAAGCTCCATGGAACTGTTTTGTACATGATGACATGCCATTATCTGCAGAAGGCAAGAAACTGACATGGTTATAGGTTTAGAGCATAAAGGTTCATGGTTAGAGGTGTTAAAATGCAAATTTTCACCAATTCCACATCTTCTTTTGTCCTGGAATATGTGAGTTTTAGCTTGTATGTTATGATAGGGAACACAGAACTCTTGGGGGGTTGATACTTGTGACTATAGGGATGAGACAGAGGATGCGACTGGCTCATGCAATGTAGAAGAAGAAGAAGAAGAAGAAGAAGAAGAGCCAGAGATTGTAGAGTCTGACATTGAACTTGATGAGAGCTATGTTGTGGAGCCTGATAATGATCCTCCACAAAAGGTTTAAGAATTTACATTTACTTTTTTTCTTTGACTTGCATTTTGGTTGTTATACCCAAAGAGGGTGAATTTTCAGAAAATAAATTTTGTAGATGGGAGATTCCTCCATCGAGGTTACTGAAGAAAACAGGAATGCTTCTCAAGAGGCTGAGATTCAGGCTATGAAAGCAATATATGAAGGTAATATGTAAGCTGATTACGCTCTTTATATGTTAGTATGAACATGGCTTTTGTTGTTCAGAAAAGCTTGAAGAAGCGGTTCAGCATCTCACTATGGCAATTCTGCTTAACCCTAAATCAGCCATCATATATGAAACTAGAGGTGAATCTCACTCTTTTTAACCGTTCTTTATAGAGAAGTTTCAGTTATATTTGGATATCTCTTATTTTGCAGTTTAAATGTTTATTTGATGGATTGTTGACCTGCAGCTAGTGTATACATCAAGATGAAGAAACCAAATGCTGCCACTCGAGATGCAATTGCAGCTCTGAAGGTCACCAATATTCTTTATTTTCTTTCTATTAAATGTTCTATTTCGTTTTCATTGAATTGAAATCAGAACGTGTAAGGATTAGCAGTTAGCATGTTCATGCATTTTTGTTTCAGATACTCCATTTTATTATCTAGACTCGCATAACAAAAACATTAAATTATAGCATCAACTATACACTAAGTTGCTTGTGACATGCTAGCTACACTGCTTGTAACAGCATTCCCTTCATGTAATGATGTAAGGTGTCCTGAGGTTTAACATTGAAAGCTACTCAATGAACAGAAATTTTCTGAATTCTCAGTTTCATTTTGTTATGGATGATTTTGGTGTTACATATACAGTTGGAATGCATCACTGCGACATTTCTTGCATAGTACCTCACATATATAAGAATTCACAGATCAATCCAAAATCTGCTAAAGGGTACAAATCTCGTGGCATAGCACAAGCAATGCTTGGCCAATGGGAAGAGGCTGTGAAGGATCTTCACAGGGCGTCGAAGCTGGACTATGACAATGAAATCATTGTGGTACTTGACAAGGTTGGCCTTTACATATTTGTGCTCCATCGCGCACTTGTAATGCCCTTGTGTGCATTTTTTCCTTCCATAGTTAAACTTATGGAAGTGTGACAATATAACTAAGATTAAAGAATTGTTGCTTAAGGTCTGAAAGAACTATTAGAAAATAGAATTTTCTCCCCTTTTTCCTAAACAATTGGTTACTGTGGTTTGAATCTTGTAAAAGGTTTGGTCCAATGCACAAAAAGTTGAGGAACACCGGCGAAAATACGAAAGGCTTTGCAGAGAGGAAAGGTACAAAAAATTTGAGCGTAATCAAGTACGCCGCCGGTTCCAGGCTCGGGTAAACCATATTTGCTCAGTGGTTTGTTACTGCATGTTGTCTACATGTGAAATCTGATTTTCTCTCATGCATTCTGGTGTAGGCTGCATATCTAAAGGCTAAGAAGCAAGAGCAGTCTTCATCAAGTGGAAGTCAGGGTGGCATGCTAGGGGGATTTATTGAGTACAACAAAAATGTAATTACCATCCTATCTTCTACTGAGCTTGTTTCGAATAACCATATAATCTGGATCATGCCTTCTGCTGATAATATGATGTAGTAATGTCCATTCCTGCAGAAAATAATTGTTCTTTTTTGCTATCAATGTGCAGGACGCTGAATTGATGGCAACAGTCAATGATCCAGAAGTGATTGGTGCTCTTCTAGATGGTATACATAATCAAAATCAACTATATGTCAATATATGGATTTATTTTCCTAGGGAATGCTTTCACCTGTTTAGTCCTTTACTTTTTTATCTGTTCAGCAATTTTATAAACAGTAAATGGTTCTACTCGGCAGAGAAAGGTATACACAATCTTTAGATGAATCTATTGATAGTGTACTTGCCTTTGATGTTCTGGAAAGGCTTCTATCTTTTGCAGTTACGTTTTATGTTCTTGACATCTCTCGTATTGCTGCTATTCGCTTTCTGTCTATAAGGAACATCACAATTGGATTATAGCTATTTAGTTTCACCTATATTTCTCTTCCTCACTAATGGTCACTGCATAAGATTTAGCCCCTGTTTGATAATGATTAAAATTCGCGTTGGATTTGGAGCACACTTTAGTTTTAAATGAGAACCTGTTGTTTATATTGATAAGCCGATGGAGCTTCGATGTTCACAATATTTTATGTTTATTTAGGTCAAGGTTTGTGTCTCTCCAATCATGGCTGTATATGATAATATCATGGTCTATTGAGTATATGAGTAATTAATTTGAGATTATCAGATTTTCATTAGGAGTCTTAACACTTCAGAATTCTATGAGAGTCTCAATTAGTTATTGGGCTTTATAAACTTTATGTAGTCTGACTTTACATGATTAATTAATTCCAAGTGGTCTATACATATTCGTTCACCTTATATGATCAATCATGGTTGTATACTGTCCTTGTACCTTGGCTTACTTTTGATTATCTTCCCTTGTTCTTCTAACTGTGTTTCTTTAATGTAGTATTCAATCTTATCCATGGACTAATCCTTCTAAAAGACCTTAATTGAAATTCCAAATCACGAAAAATCCAACAAAGATAGGTAGAATGCATAATTTTAACTCATGAAAACCCTCAATAAACTGACTATTTGTAACGCTGTTCATCATACCCCCTCACCCCATCTTGGCCGCAGACTTGTTCTTGAACTTCTGATTCTTTGCATTTTTTTGCCTAGATGACTGTGTCATCAGTATTCTTCTCATTTTCAGCTCCAGAAAACTAGTAGTAGAGCCTAAATCTTTAGCTCTTTACTGCCATATAGAATTGTGTTTCCATGTCACTTGTCCTCAATATGTAGAGACTTGGTTACAAAAAATTAGAGGGGGAGCGAATCGTGGTAATTGTGTCAAAGGTACTATGTAAATATAGATGAGAGGAGACAGTCCCAAATTTCAAATCCTTGAAAATATATAGATTCCTGGAGAGAGCTTATGATCTATAGAACATACAAAGACTAGTAACAATATATGGTTCTTTACTTCTTTCTATTTCTGATATTGTTGATTGTTTTGCAGTAATGGTGAACCCTGCTAGTCTGGCAGAGCATCAAGCAAGTCCCAAGGTGGCTGCAGTTATTTCGACTATTTTGACTAAATTTTTAGGACTAAACTGAAGCTTTTAGTGTGAATGAGATTAATACTTTTAGAGTCAGAAATGTGATTTGCCTTTGTCATGCTCAGAGACTATGTTTAGTTCAACCATTGTGTACAGCAGAATTTTATGAAGTTCACAATTGACAGACTAGAAAGTAATTCAGTTTGATAGATGACACACAATACTTGTAAGACCTTTGATACTTATACCCCGTTTGATTTAGCTAAAAAGTTGATAAAAATCTAAATTAAAGTCAATATTAATTTTAATCATACATTTCATGAAACCTACAAATTTTATCAATTTTTCAATTATACATTTCTTTAACTTGTACCAAAATTTATTAAAAAATTGATTTTTAATTTGTTTTGGCAAGGCAACAAACAAATGATTTCCCCCACAGCTCACTATCTCAATCTAGTTCGGCCATGGGTCGTGACAAACTATCATAATTTTTACATTGTTCAATAAAGTTCTACCAATAGATAAGGGGCGTGTTCGGTAGAGATTAAAATTGGATTAAAATTGAACAACTAGCCGTTATTGTTGACTTTTATTAGACGCGTAGGACCCAATAACGGTCATATTTTCAATTCAAATTGGATTTTAATCCTGGGCAAACAGGCTCAAGATATCATCTCATACAAATTAATTTAATTTTAAAGGTGAGTTATAGTCAAGTAAAAACAGTAAAAGCATCTCCAAAAGACTCTCTATTT
>CAIGRT010125530.1:0-12790 GCA_903798405.1 Fraxinus platypoda
TATTTACTACGGAGATAGTCAAGTTCCAATAGTGATCGATAAGATATATTTGCCATAATGGTTTCAGAGAATAAACCAGTCTTGGCAAGAACATCTGAAGGACCCCTCAAAGACTTGTGGCATAGCACAATATTAGGAGGATCCATACGGTGAAGGATCTCTGTCTCTCGACATGCGTGATTAGTAGTACCACCATGGATAACTTTTTGAGGTATAAGAGTAGAAATCTACTTGTTTACAATCGTTACAGAGCCAAGAACCTCTAGTTTCTCTATATCAGGAACGCATTCAACATCTTTCATAGGTAGGATTGATGGAATAGGGATGTATTTGCAACAATGGTTTCACACAACGAACCAATAGTCTTGATAAGACATCCAGAGAACTTGCTTTATAGTATTCCATGAGGATCGAATGTGACACGAACTCCTCGAATACTCCATGGCATCCTACAATATTGGGGGAATTCGTACAACGGCAGATTTCAATCTATTTATGGACGCAATTAATAGCACACTTTTATGAACTTTTTTTAAGTGACGGATTTTGTGGATTTCGTGGACTTTCGTAGATTTGTATGGTGTGGAAGTTTTTCGTAGACTTTATAGACTTTCATTTTATAACTTATAGATTTTTGTAGAATTCAGAACATTTTTAAAGATTTTTATTTAAAATAGAATAATTGTAGAATTCAAAACATTTTTAAAGATTTTTATTTAAAATAGAATAATTGTAAGTCTAGTGCAACAATGTGAAATTCTCAAATACGAGGCAGTGGTTTCCACAATTCCCTTTTCACTCCTCATGCAATAAAAATATTTTTTTAGGAAATAAATTAATATGTTTAAATTAAATTATAAATTAGTTTATATATATATTTTTTTATTTTTTATTTCATAAGAAATAGATTAAAAAGGAAAAAATAAATTACAATATTCTTTAATTACAATTTAATTTTTTTTTCATAGAAACAATAGAAGCGAGAGAGGGAGAAAAAAAAAGGAACATGGAAACAAATATAATCAACAGAAGAGGAAACAGAAATATTGAAAGAAACAAAAAATATATTATTATTATTATTATTATTATTATTATTGTAAAAGTCTCCTAAAATCTTGGGATGAATGAGACACAAATTTTGAAATTTTATATTTGTACCTTCTGGTTAAAATTTAGTACCCTATATACTTTTATAAAAAGTTTTTAAAAGCCATTGACAATTTAAATATGGATAATTAGCACATAACGTCCTTATCTTTTACTATTATTGTAGAAAACGTCACTACCTTTCTTTTTTTGACATTTTCGTCCTTAATTATACTTTTTATTGTACAAAAGGTCATTCTTAAGCTTGTTGGCTAACAAGAAATGGTGTGCTGCTTGGGCAACTTTGAAAATTTGAACACTACCTACATACTATGGGGAAAGAATATGGACATAACTAGTGATTTGTGTGTAAATAAATTCTTATTAAAGAAAGAGCGTGTTCGGTAGAGATTAAAATTGAAAAATTAACCGTTATTGTTGACTTTTATTAGACGAGTGAGACCCCAATAACGGCTATATTTTCAATTTTAATTGAATTTTAAGCACGATCGAACACGTTCTAAATGTTAGTTTTTAGAGGAAGAAATAAAGGAGAAAATGGGTTCAAATGAGAAAGAAAGGGAAAAAAATGACAAGAATACTATTCAGTTAACAAATAAATTAGATGAAAATAACCTTTTGAAATGTCAAAAAATGGAAGGTATTGACTTTTTCACAATAATAGTGAAACTTATGGACGTTATATGCCAATTTTCCTTTAAATATCCTAAAATTTATAAAGACTTCTAAAATGTTTTGATTAAATACACTTGATTGAATATATCAATACTTTTAGAGAGTCTCAACAATTCTACATTGAATGCTCTTAAACTTTTTAAATCCCATAAAATCTTTAAAAGTCTCAATTGAATACAGCTTACTTTAGGAAAATGGTTTAAAATTACTTAAATGTGAGTTTTAAAATGAATTTTCTAAAAAAATGGTTTAAAATTAAACTAGCCAAACATGCTCTAAAAACCGTTTCAAAATCTCACCGCCTTGCAAACAGTTACACTGAACTTTTCGTCTACAATAAAAATCGTACGTCACAACCTTATTTTTCGTTTAACGCAAATTCTATTTTCGTTCAGCTACTCCGTAAAATCTTCCCTTCCTACCGATTCTCCGCTGCTAACGGTGATTCAAAACCCTAATATTGTTCGTAGTCTCAAAAAACTGAATCAAAAGCCGATTGCGGGTAATGAACAGCGGCGTTTCAAGATACGAGAACCCTACGCCTCTCAAGACCGGCGGTTTCACCAAGTCTGCAATGCCGAACAACGTCGCGCCACTTAAGCCGCCGCCCCCGTTAATTCTCGATCGGTTCAGGGGCATGTTGAAGGAGAGAGAGGCAGAACTTAGCGTCTTTAATAATGGGGGCCATGACTCTGATTCGAACATGGGTGCCGATGAAATCGTGCGGCTCTATGAGATTGTTCTGTCGGAACTCACTTTGAATTCGAAGCCTATCATTACCGATCTGACGATGATTGCTGGACAGCAGAGAGCGCATGGCAAGGGCATAGCTAATGCTATTTGCGATCGGATTATTGAGGTATATCATCGAGGGTATTTTTGGAATTCTCGACAGGTTGTGAAGGTTTTGTAATTGTTAATTCCAATCGTCTCAGTTGTATTGGGTGTAGAAGTTCTGAAGTTTAGTGTTCAAAGTGCATAAAGATTGAAACTCTACTCTCTTTTTTTTTTTTTTTCCCTTTTTTGTTCTGAGTTTATTTATACCATAAGCGTGTTGATCTAACAGTCGAATGCAAAATAAATATCACAACGCCTCAGTAGTAGGAATTGAGGAATTTGAATTCAAATTGGGAACTATCACAGCGCTTCAGTAATATGGAATTGGGGAATTTGAATTGAAATTGGGAACTCTTTCCAGTCAATCTATAATTGATTTTTAAAACCACCAATTTCAAGCTGCCAATGCAATCAAACTTGCTTAATCACATAAAAGATTTTGCGGGTTGAGTCGTTAGAAGCTTCAGTCTCCAAGATGTTTGTATTATTCACTCTTGAATTACAGAGTGAATCAAACAGCTGCAGAAAATTCACGGAAACTGCATTGTATACATTTGCTAATGTTGGCAAGAACGCTTATAAATATAATTATTGTTCTTGTTGAATTGAGAAAGACAAGTTTATTACAAGATTGCTGCTGGAGGAGATCAGATCTCTATGTGGTGGTATTCTTTTTGAAATCCCCTCAGAAGAGTTCCTGTAATCTTATCTTCCTGGCAACACTGGGCACCATTGAAAGTTTATGACAGAAATTATAACAAAAAACTATGTAATGTTCTATGGCTAGAACTTTTATGCCACTAATATCACCTAAATTGTATAAAATGCATCTCAAGATCCATTTTCTTACTGTAATTCAAGTTCCGATATGCAAATTTTAGTTATTCCGGTTCTTCACACTTGAGTTTGAGTGCAATCTAAATGCATCATTTACATTAAATGTCTCTGCCTACAGTGTTGCAGAACTAAGTTCATTCTGATATCAGGGTTCCTGAACATTGAGCAACTGATGGTTGTGAATTGTTGGTCGATTGCTAATGTGATAGTTAATGCTGCAAATCTGAACGTAAGGCTGAATTGTTGCTGAGCATCTAAATGAGTTGGGGAACACACATTAATAATAATTGCTCATAAGTTTTTTCCAGAACTTCCATGAATGGCCTGCAATCTGCATCAATAATATAGTTCTAGTTTCCTGTGTGTATTTTGTAGCTTCAACACCAGATGTTGTAACTGAGGATAAATAGATCCATTTTACTACCAGTAGACTTTGTTTAGTTTGCTTATATTTTTGTAGATAAATATCGTAGGTTTCTCTTTCATTTTACTCGGTCATTATGCGGATCTTTCCAATGTTGATAGTTGACAAGTATATTTATATTTTAGTCAAAAATCTTCACCAGGATGTTTGCTGTATCTACTGCAGTGTCATAACTCAATACTTTCTCTTGCCAAATATTCAAGAGGGGAATCTATTTTCTGTTGAATATTTTTTACTTCATTTCCTGATGTTTGTCTTTTCCAGGTTCCAGTTGAGCAAAAATTACCTAAGTTGTATCTTTTGGATAGTATAGTGAAGAACGTAGGCAGGGATTATGTTAGACACTTCTCTGCACGCTTGCGTGAGGTAAATAAGTTAACTTGGTTTGGCGCACACATTGTCATATGGTGTCATTAGCTTCTGTAATTTAACATACCTTTGTTTTGTCATTTTCTTTTGATGGCCAAGGTTTTCTGCGAGGCCTACATGCAAGTCCACCATAGCATGCGTCCTGCTATGCATCACCTTTTTGGTACCTGGTCGACAGTTTTTCCATCACCTGTACTTCGCATGATTGAGGTGCAGTTGCAATTTTCTCCTGGTGTAAATAGTCAACCGCCTGGTTTGACACCATTGAAAGCTTCAGAATCTCCGCGCCCAACACATGGCATACATGTAAATCCTGAATATTTGGAAGCACAGCATCAGTTTGGACATTCTACCGTAGATACAGTAAGCTTTTAGCACATCAATTTGTTAAAATGTACATAGAGAGCCTATGAGAATATCTATAATAGAAAACATTCTATGCTGTTTATGATTTGGAATGGCTACAAGGGCTGGTGCTTCCCCACTATTTTTATTTTTTTACTGAATCCTTCTTGGACTAGTATTTTTTGTTTGTTATATGGTCTCTAAGTTTGTATATCTTGTAGGTTTACAACTAGAATTAGAATTTCTTGTCCTAGGGATTGAAACTTTCTTAGTATACTACGTTTAAACTTTACTAATTGTATTAGTTTTTGGACTTTCTCTCTGTGTTTAGGATTTCCTAGTTAGAATACTTTTGCAGTCTTAAGGTTCGTAGAGACTTAAAGAGGCCATATTGTTCTAGCAAGAATATCAATTAAAGAGATTTATTTGTTTTTGTCTAGAAAATTTTGGGTTGTCTGAGATTTAAGTCTAAAAAACTAACTCTCTAGTATTTGCTTCGATCTTTGCAAATATCCCTTTGTTCTTTCCTAATCAACCATTTCTTTCATTGAGATTTTTACATTAGTCACCATCTCAAAATGCATAACCTGTAGAGGTACTTTAGTGTTGAATACATTATTCATAAGAATCTATCACCGGCTATGATCATTTTGTCTTCTGAATTTGCTTTGTTATTCAATTTGCAGGTTGGAGCCAAAGGTTTAAGCACATCTACTCTGGCACGCACAGGCCATACAACTTCACCATCACCCCCATCAATTGATGAATTTGGTGTGGACAGTTATCGAGGAGCTGCTGAAACAGACTCACCATCTTATTCTAGATTTGAATATGGGCTTAACAGAGTGATGGGCCGAGAGGAGGAGACAAATAAATTGCGAGCAAGAAATTGGCATGGCGAAGCTGATCAACATCTTAAAAATTCTGCTGCTGTACTTAATAATGGAGTTGATCTCCAAGGACCTAGAGCTTTGATTGATGCTTATGGAGTTGATCACAGGGACAAAAATTTGAACCTTAAACATCCAGAGGTTGAACAAATGGGTAAAAATGATTTTGACCAAAAGACAGCTTCCAGGACATGGCAAAATACTGAA
This sequence comes from Fraxinus platypoda, assembly GCA_903798405.1. Lineage (NCBI taxonomy): Eukaryota > Viridiplantae > Streptophyta > Magnoliopsida > Lamiales > Oleaceae > Fraxinus > Fraxinus platypoda. The sequence continues at coordinate 5,692 of CAIGRT010125530.1, forward strand.
GAGAAGGAATTTGATTGGGATGATATGAGCCCAAATTTAGCACACCAGGGCAAGGACAGTTTTGCTGCACAACGCTCTGCACCTTTGGTAACTGATTTCAGAAGCAACTTGTTTAAGGAGCAATTTTCTTCCACTACTGATTCTTCCATTGTTGAGGGTGTTCCCCCGTTCAGTGTATGGTTACTTATCTTAATCACCTTATATTTCGTTTGGTATTCAATTCAAATGATTTTGATGCCGATGAGGCTTTGTGCTTGTTCTTTAAAGATTTGTCTCTTCTGTTACCATCATGGATCTGGAAAGTTCTATATTGCTTTATGAAAATTTGATCTGATCAGAGCTTTCTCTTTACTCAGCTCGATCTGGACCCTCTCTTCTCTTTCCTACCATGTCACTATGAAAGTTATTTAATATATACAATGTTCTTTTACAATTATTCACGTTCTTGGTTGATGCTATGACCTCAACATACATGTATACCCACCCACTCCCTCAACCTCTGTGGCCCTGACTTGAGTGGATTCAGGAGTCCTGACACTTCTTCTGTTAAGTATTTTATTCTTTGCCATGTTCTTTTGAAACATGAAGGTGTGATTTTTATAACTTTCGCTCCTTTTTGCAGTCTGGCCATGGAGGAATTAGTAAGATTACTGGTTCACACAGTGCCTCAAATCAGATAGCTGCTTCTACTTATACCCGAGAATCATGGAATTTACCACATCGGCAGTTGCAACATTATTTGAATGCCAAAGAAGGTAGTTCCCATTCAGGAATTGGAGTCTTTTCCGTAGCTGATGAGCAAAAGCCTCCTACAATTGGAAAATTCTCAAGTGTAGATGGACGATTTTTTGGGTCCCACCCTAATGTTGACTTTTTAGCTCCAGAGATTCGATCAACCAATTCACCAGCTTTAACAAAAGCATGGTATCATGCAAGGTTACACAATTCACACCCATCACCTTCCCTTTCCGCTCTTCCTCTGGAATTCCACATCAGGGGTCAATTTCCTATTATGAATGCCGGCAATGTTATTATCAACAAGTCAAATCAATATGAGCAGCATCTGGACAATACTGGCATGTCAATAAGCAACATGCCTCGAGCTCCTAGTCAGCTCTTCCGACCAGTAGTTCATCCACATCTACTACCACCTCGAAATCATGGATACGCTGCACAAGGACGTGGTCCCCCTATTGGTATATCCTTGTCTAATCTAGTTCTGGTTGCTCAATCATCTTTGCCAATCCTCAATACCCTGAACACGTCATTACATTTACCAGGGACAACCATTCCGTCTTTACCCAGGGGACCAACACCTGGCACCACTCAATCAATACCCCCTGGAAATATAGGTCAAATGGCCCCTAACCCTCCAGCACAGGGTGAACTTTCGGGTTTAATTAGTTCTCTTGTAGCACAAGGTTTGATATCATTAACAAAACAGGTATGCATTTAGGTCCTCTGTATTGGATTAGCCTTTTGATTTCAAATTTTTATTGATAAAAGATTGTCACAGCCTTTTGATAGAATGTGCAGGATTCTGCGGGAGTGGAGTTTGATCAAGACCTTCTTAAGTTGCGTCATGAGTCTGTAATAACTGCTCTATACACAGATCTTCTTAGACAATGCAAAACATGTGGCCTTCGATTCAAAAGCCAAGAAGAGCATAGCAAACATATGGATTGGCATGTCAACAAGAACCGGACTTTAAAAACCCGTAAGCTGAAGTCTTCTCCCAAGTGGTTTGTGGGCATAAATATGTGGCTCAGTGGGGCTGAGGTAGTGGGAACTGAAGCAGTTCCAGGGTTTTTTCCTGCTGATAATGATGTGGAAAAGAAAGAAGATGAAGAAATGGCTGTTCCTGCTGATGAGGATCAGAATATTTGCGCATTGTGCGGAGAGCCTTTTGACGATTTTTACAGTGATGAGATGGACGAATGGATGTATAGGGGGGCCGTATACATGAATGCACATGCTGGATCAACCTCAGCGATGGACAGGTCACAGTTAGGTCCTATAGTACATGCTAAATGCAGGTCTGAGTCTCATGTGATTACAACTGAAGATTTTACAAAAGATGAAGTGGTACGCTGTCTTCCCCTTAAATCATTTTGTGTGGGTTAATTTCTTGCTTATTGTACCTGGTTTCTTTTCTTAAATATAAAAAATGCAGTTATATATGAATATATCTTGTTTGTTTGTTGTTTAGGTTTATTGATATCTGCCCATAGTCAGCATGTGAAATTTCTGTTTATGAGATAGAATTTTATTGTAATCCTCATTTTGATTGCAAGTTTTGTAAGCTGATTCGAGTTCATTTCAAGTAAAATATACAATGCACTTTACCTTGAATAGTACACACGTAGAACAGGTAGCATAAAATAAATTAAAAAAATGTAAGCTTACCACAAAATACTAGTTTCAATGCACAGAACTTCAGCAGTTGTTTTTGTCATCAAGAAGCTATTTAAGTTTGTGTATAAAGCCGTGATGAATTATGACTGTGATGTATTTGCATGATGAACATTCATGGCCACCGATCATTATGTTGTGTATGTGACATCATGGATGTTGCTAACATTATGTCCCTTTTCAATTTTATCTGCAGGAATCAACTGAAGAGGGTCGTCAAAGGAAAAGGATGCGATGCTAGAATAGCAAAATGTTTACGTCAACTGTAAATTAATAGTACATTGCTTCCGTTGTTGAATCGTTAGATGTTGTATGCGGTATTGTATCATTCTCATTTTTGTGCAGTTAAGCTGTTCACAAATGCTCGTCCAGCATCCTGTATGGCAGCTATCTCAAGACTCCAATCTTGATCTGCATTAATCAGTGTTTTTTTTTTTTAAACATCATTTCCCTCAGTTTCATTTGATGTAGAGTTGGCAGATTATTTAGTAATTCTTGAGTTTTTTTCTGTCCTTTTAGTGCTTGTTTGGCACACACAATGTTAGACAATACTGAATAGTTTAATAAACGAGATTTTAACTTCTTTCTCTTTCTTAATGTTATCCAATGGAGTAATTCTTTTGACGATGTTATATTTTCTCCATTAGTACAATTTCTATAATATATTACATGGCTTTTCTTAGTATTTATCAAATAATTTGTGAGCCTCCCTGAAAAGTATAGGGGAGTTTCTCAGCCTACATAGTCCTTTAGAGCTGTTGAGAGTTCCTCCTACAACAACAATACAATACGACAAATAAGATTTTAGTTCTTAACTATTTACTGAAGTAAGTAACGCACCAAACAAGCTTTGGACAACAATGTTTTCAAAAAGGTTTTTGCAACTATAAGTTAATTCCAATCAATATGAAAGAAAAATTGTACGTTAAGGTTTATAATTTTAAGAGCGAGTTTGTGTAGATGGTTGTAATTTAGGATAAATCATATGGTATTGGTGGGATACTTATTTATATACATAGGTAGAAGGAAATATAGGTGTCATGTGGTAATCGATTATTAAAAACATGAGCATTATCTTTTAGGACACTAGACGGTTGATCTAGAACCTATTATTCTAGATTGACAAGTACATAGCCTTCTTGAAAGCATGCTCCACTTCATATTTTTGACCGATTACCCAGTTTAGAAGCAAAACCTATTACTTACAATTTAACTGAAATTTAAATGATTTCGTCAATAAAAATTGATTGTGCAAATTTAACGAAATGTTAAAGATGAATATGCTTCTTTTATCAAGAATTGAGAAACGTGTATTTGGTGAGGGACCAATGTACCATTTTTCCCATTACTTTGTGTCATTCTTGCTAATTGAGAACTGACATAAAAAATGACGAGAAGATAGGAACCATTCAAAACGTGCTGCACATGTAAAACATGAGTACAATGTTAAATTGGTATATTTTCAACTAATAATTGTTACATATAAGCACATGTTTTCTCATGGGAAGAAGATAATGATAAATGGAGTTTTTTTTAATATTAAATTTAGCCCATGTTTGATACAGATTAAAATCCAAAATTTTAATTTGGGTCAAAGTCAACAATTAATTTCAATCACATATTTTATGGTTTCCACAACTTTTAAACAACATATTTCATCAACTTTTATCAAAATATACTTTTTTTTTTTTTTTATAACCGTGGATGTCCGGGCCAGCTTACGCGCACCTCGACTAATCCCACGGGGCCCTGAAGTTTACGGCCAGGTACTCACCTCGGTGGCCTTGAGGAGACTCAAACTGATGACCATTGGGGAACAAACCCAAAGCCCGACCAATTGAGCAACACCTCAAGGTTAACTTTTATCAAAATATACTAGAAATCTAATTTTAATCCCCCCAAACAAGGGCTTAATTTTTATATTGTCATCTAGTGTCGTTTTTAAATGTAAGCATTCAATTCAAAAATTCTACTACCCTCGTCCCATAAGATAGACTTGATTTCTTTTTTCGTCTGTCCCAAATTATAGATCATTTTCCTTATTGAAATTATAGATATTTTTTAATTTACAAATATGTCCCTATTTAATATACCTTATTATTAACAAACATTAACTCAGGTGATTATATTGCTACCACAATTTTTATTTATTACATCACATTTTAATTGCAGTTAAGCTCTTTAATCTTTGCTCGTTATATCAATTATTTTCTTAATTTTTTTTGTCGAACTCTTATTTTCAACCTTTCATTCAGTAGTGCATCCCATCCTTGATAATGATTTATGTTAAAATATTTTGTTTTCATGCTTTGAAATGGGGGAAAATATTTTTTTGTACTTTTAATTTATTTATTTAAATTATGATGAAAAAATAAGTTGTTATACGCCATTTCAACGGACTTTCTAGACAAACTATTATCAAATACAAAGTGCGTTCTCTTAAGAATGAAAATCTCTTATTCCAAATAAATTTCTGAAAATTCATTTATATTTTTAGAAATACATCATTTTTTGGTGTTAATGGGATATGGGCTTGAAAAATGGAAGATCTATCCTCTTTTTATTATTTCTACACAGTATCGAGTGATATACATGTTTTGATATTTGAAGGGTTTAAAGTTTACAAAAAATTGAAAATTAATTTCAAATATATTGAGTGCAATTAATATCGGTCGACATTTTCAATATTAGCTCTTAAGAATTACTTCTCACTAACAAAATTCTCAATATAAATCAATAGCTTAATCAACAAGTTAGCCCGACCCCAATCTACTGGGCGAAGAGTTCTGCTAAAAAACAAGTAAAGTGTTTAGGAGTTATTTATAATCGATTTAATTTAGATAAATAGAAATAAATAGTGGATAATTTGATAGTATTTGTAAGTCTCCTGAAATATGTGGATAAAAAAATGATTTAATCATTTATAAACAAATTATACACATTGGCCAAACATGGAGTCTCCAAACACATTTGTATAATTTACACTTTTTTTAACTTTTAAGTAAAAAAAATATTTTTTTTAATAAAAATAAATAGCTTATTTTTAACTGTATCAATAAATAATATTTATTTTATAAATTATTTTGTTCCATTCCTGCCTAAATCTTTGTGAGGTTGGACGTACTTTGAGACCTGTTTGAAAGTTCTCTATTTTTATTTTTAATTTTGAAAATGCCTTTTAATTTTCTAACTAGCCACACCCATCAAAAAGTCTAATACTTTTTTCAATAGTGCTCAGAGTCCGTAAAAAATATTGGTCATTAATTTTATGATAGACTACCTTCGGTGATCAGTTCTCATCGGAAATTTGTCTCTCTTTTATCAAAAAAACGTGACGATCGAAAATTGGCCATCAATGATAGTAGTGCTTTTGCATCTCTTATCTATGCCGATTTGCACATCACAAAAGCATTTCGTGCACAACATACATACAAAGTACAAAGTGTGCCTCTAAAGTGTCACATGCACAATCCATTGAGATTTAAGTGTTTACATTTAGTTCAAAAGGTATGTGTGAGTCCCTTGCATTTCTGATAGGCTAAGTGGATGTAATTAATTAAGCACGATAGTAAGTGGGCCGGACTGTCAAAACTCCATCCAACAGTCAGACCAGCCCAAATTAGTCCGGTTCATGGGTTGGATTGCCTTTGCAGAGGCTTTGTCGGGCTATATGTTGGATTAGCATTTTAAGGGAAAATTAGCCAAAACCCTACCATTAAAGATTAGTTTTCGGGGATTAAGTTTCAAATTCAAATTTCAGGTGGTAAATAAGAATATTAATTGTAATTAATAAAAAAATTAATTAAACTTAATCTACATAATAATCAAGAAGGTGAGGTAGACGAAAAATCTTCTGCCTATCCTCCTTTTCGTGCATCTGGTGGTCGGCGCAGCTACTAGCGCCGCTGTTAGAAGCAGTACCATCGCTCGATGGTGATTCTTCTTCTCCATAGCCATGTTCTCTTGCACGAATGCCGACCAGTTCGACTGAGTCGACTCAGAGAAGTCGATCCAATAGAAATTTTTCACCTTAGGTAATGAAGGCTTCCTCTCAATTAATGATTTAGCCTTCAGTAATATGAGGTCTACGATTGGTGGATTAAATTGATTTTTCCCCAAATCAATGGAGTCAGGGCATGAAAACTTGCTAATTCGCCAGCGGGTTTGATATGAAAGCCAGTGGATCGTATTTTGTGCACCTATTTAGCTTGCTTTTTTGGGTTACGATGGCGGTAGGTTGTGGTGGTGGTGGATTGTTGAGTGTGTCTGGGTCTGTTTGTGGTATGTGTGTTCGGATCTGTGTGTGATAGTATGTGCGGTGTTTGTGGTGCAGGGAAGTTGCAGACGGTGGTATTGGCACATCATTGTTCTACCTTGCAACATTCCTAAGTCACCAGCTAAATAACTCTCATTATTGCTGGTGGAATTCTAGCTTGCTAGCATGTTTTTGTGAGTTTGATCATCTATGTTAAGACACTGCTTTCTGTTACAAGCTCAGTTTTACAAATTACACACAACACACACAAAAAGGAGTTCGTGAGCCTGTTTCGCAAATTTAAATATATTGCCTGTCGTATTTTGGTTGAATTGTGGTAGTTGTTTTATCTGTCAAAAGATGTTTTTTTTAGTTATGGGTAAGTTAATTTAAAGCTACAGTGCTCTTGGTGTTAATTTCCCCTAGCAAGCC
>CAIGRT010125535.1:0-12200 GCA_903798405.1 Fraxinus platypoda
TTCACTTCTAATATACAATAATTCAAGCCTTTTTTTACCTTTTATAAAGTTGAGTTGCTTCTTGTTTTACACGAAAAATATGACGTTGCAATGGATGAAAAATATGGTTCAAATGTGTCACAACCTGAAGTTGATATTGAAACATGGTGTGAAGTGTCTCAAGCTCCTTGTAAAGGTGGTCGCTTGTATGGGCTTGATATTCAACGAAAATCTTTGCACAAAGATGTCACCTTCTCTAGTTCATCTAATGTTTCATGTGATGGACACTTAGATTGCATCACTTGACAAGAGGAACTTCGTTCTGCTTGTGAGAAGATAGATCAACTTACAAGGGAAAATGATGGATTACTACAAAAAATGAAAGATAGTAGGCGAGAAGAAGAGAAGAAGCGCATTGAATTCGAACAAACCATACTTCGAATGTTGGGAGAAAGGAATGGATTAAAAGATTAGTCATTTCACCACAATGATTCAATGGTTGGGCATAGTAAATGTTTATTTTGTTTATAAAAATTTACCATTGAATGTCTTAGAATTTCCTTTTGCTAATTGATCAGGTGTATAATTTTTGTATTGACCGTTGAAATGGAATCAAAACTGATCTCATTTTGTGTAACTTTGAACCTTGAAGTAATGGAATGAAAATGTTTGTATTTCGTATTTGTTTATTTATGATTTTATTTTATATATTTGATCTTTTTAAATAGTTTTAATTCACAATTGAAATATATTAATATAACAATTAATGTAATTTTTTAAATTGAAAACAAATTTTCGTCGAAAACAAAGACGGAAGATTCGTAGCTATTTAGGAACAATTAGTTTTCTAGGAAATACGTTGGTTTCCAGCGACGACAACAAAAACGGAATATTCGTAGCTATTTAAGAACAATTAATTCTGCTGGAAAATACGTTGGTACTTAGCGACGGAAACAGGAACGGAAGATCCGTATCTATTTAGAAACAATAAATTCCGTCACAAAATTTGTTGGTAGTTAGCGACGGAAACAAAAACGGAAGAGTCGTAGCTATTTTTAAGAACGAGTATTTAAATCGTCGTTAATCACTAATGAATTAGCGACGAAATTTCCGTCACCATTTAGCTACGGCCAATTTCGTCGGTATTTAGCGACACCCCCTTCCCGTCGCTATTACCGACGGCGAATACAAATTCTTCGCTATGGAGTAGCGGCGGGGCTATTACCGACGGTGTTACCAACGGGTGAATTCCATTTCTGAAAGTTATCACCAACGGAATTGGGGGCTTCAGCGACGATATTTCCTTCTCTGAAGCCACAGTTTCTTGTAGTGTTATGTCCAAAATCTCTGATACCAATTGTTGGGAATTCAAGGATCACGTATCGCTCGATACCACTTGATATGAAACCAACCACCAGATTGAGATATTGAAGTTATATGGCAAAATATGAAGTATTTGATCACAATCAAAAGAATAATAGAAGACAAGAATATATGGAAAGTAATTTATTGCACCACAAATAATGAAGATGGAGAAATATTACAATGATCATAAAAGCTAGTAATTACTTTTCTCACACTATATATAGGCAACTATGTAGGACGACATCCAAACCCTAATAGATGAGTTGTAGTTGAAGTAGAATATCAAAAAGTGTTAAAACACGAAAAAGGCCTAGGTCGGATAACTCCGTCGCTCGAGCGAGAAGCTAGTGACAGGTCCGTCGCTCAAGCTCCAGGAGGGAGACCCAATCTCGGGAGAAAACCTGCGGGTGTTGCTCGAGAGGCTAGCTAGCGGTATTTTAGCGGAAATGCAGCGACTTTTCTTCTCGATCCATAATTTCAACATCTTCAAGTCCGATACAAATTTCAACTCACAATAGGGCTTCCAAATAGAATTTCAACTTGAATAAGACTCCAATAGCATTCCAAACTAAATTTCTCTTGACGTGCACTTGAATTAGAATTCTTCAAATACTTCAACTAATAATTTGGGCCACATCCTAATTCTAACAATCTCCATCTTGACACGAATTTCACTGCAACAAACAAAGCTTCAAACTCCACCTGGAGAAGAAAATCTTTCTCCAAGGAATGAACCGACTCTTCAACAATAACCAAAAACTGATTTCTCCAACCAAATACAAAATACTCAACCTCTTCCAATGAATCCAAGCACTACTCTGTAGAATTATCTCATATTCCAAAAAAATCATAATGATTTTAAAATTCACCAAACTTGGCTGTAACACACTCCAAAGCAGAATCAAACACAAATGTTTTTAAAGAAGGCATATTGCTAGATTGTACACCTTCTACTACGCTGAAAGCTTGCTCAACAAAATCAGTATCCACATACCCTTTTCCACTAGGTCCGTCCCTAGCAATAGAATATAATGGCATCGCAGGTGATGGTGGCAAAGCGGCATTAACCATATTTTATGAATTTCACTAAGCTATATTCTTTAAATCCGACCCTTTACGAGCTCATAAATGTATTGTACCAAACTGAATATCTATCATAGTACTGAACATGTGCTGATTGACTCTTCTAGATTCTGCACGACCCTGGAAAATGTATAATTGAAACCTTTTGTATCCTTCCAATACAATTTGGGTACCCTTACAAACTTTCAAAGCTCCACCTCTACAAAAGAACTCATAACCCTTTGAATCAAGGATAAACAACGAGATGAGATTCTTCTTCAAATCCGGAACATATCAAACCTGGCCAAGTGTTCTAATTGTCCCATCCAATAGCTTCAATCTGACTGTACCAATTCCAACAGCCCGACAAGGTGTGTTGTTTCTCATAACCGTCTCCTTTGGAAACAGTTTCATATGTAGTAAACAAGTCCTTATTAGGACATATATGAAACACACACGCTGAATCCAGAATCCAATCCTCCTCTGGTTTAGACTCGATGTAAGAAATAGCTAAGAAATCTCCCTTACTTACAATGTTCCCTACGAGGTCTGCTTCACCTGAAGTCTCTGATTGCTTCCCATATCGACTTGCAGTCAACCTTTCTTTATTCTGCAATTTGTAGTAATCCTTCTAAATGTGCCCCTTCTTTTTACATTAGTTACAATCTGATTACTGATTTTAGACTTCGATCTGCCCCTTCTAGAACCACCATGAGTAACAAGGCCTTCTCCATCTCTAGCCTCAGATGCCGGATGCTTCATCTTCTCTTTTGAAAATAAAGCATCATATACCGTATCTATGATGAGAGTATCACGACTATACAATATCATGTCTTTAAATGAAGAAAACGAAATGGGCAACGAACACAATTGGATCAAGGCCAAATCTTCTTCATTATACATAACTGCTTGAGCTCATACAAAGCTTTCTTCAGTTTGCAATGTACAAAATTTAGATTTTTGTATTAGACCTAGTGGGACCTTCATATAAACTTCTTCAAGTATGTAGAGTACCACATTTTAATGTTTGGTATTCTTGTCGTTACTTTCTTCATTTTCGGATTTGATATGTGATGGGGCTTACGTATTTGTTTGAGATATTATTGTATTGATTGTCGATTGAATTTTTTATGACAGCGGGTGCAAATGATGGTTCGCTTTGGTGTATAATTTGCAAAATATGAAACAACTAAGGAAATTTGGATCATTTGTCACGATTGTTTACACAGTCTAATTTTGCAACGAAATATCAATTGGAATCTGGTACTCAGGCACTAGAGTAGAAAAAATATGAAGAATATTATTTTGCAATGGCTAGCTTTTGGGATCCACTTCCTTTAATCGATTCTATTGTTAGTGAATTTTTGGCAGAGGAAATATGTTTGAAGTCTTATTTAGGAAAATGTTGTGGGGTCCGCCACATGTAGGATGGATAAAACCAATTTTGGTACAAATGGTAGCAAATATTCGAGGAAGAGAAAATCAATTTTGCTTCTTCTAGCAAATAAAGATTATGAACAGGTACCAAATACATATCAGATGTGCTTTATGTGCCTGATATAGACCAAAATCTAGTTAGTGTAGGCCAATTGATTAAGAAAAATTTTACCTTAATATTCAAAGACAGTGGCTACACTATACTAGATGTAAATAATCTTGAATTGATGACTGTTAAGATGAAGCACATAAGTTTTCCTTTAGAATGGAAAAATATAACCACCCAAGCACTTTCCAGTACATTGGTTGAGTCTTCTCTGTGGTACAAACGATTTGGTCATGCAATTTTCACTTCACTCAAGCACTTGCATAAACTAGAACTTGTAGAGAATATGCCAGACATAAATGATGATGCTTGTGTACGTGATGTTCGTCAATTTGCAAAGCAAACAAGACTACCATTTCTTCTAAATCAGTCAACAAGAGCTTCAAATAAACTGGAACTAATCCATTCAAATATGTGTGGTCCAATGAGAACACCAACTTTAAACGGTAGAAGATACTTTGTTCTGTTTATAGATGATCTAAGAAGAATGTGTTGGGTTTATTTCCTGAAAATGAAATCTGAAGTTGCTACTGTGTTTCAAAAGTTTAAGAATCTTGTGGATAATGAAACTAATTGCAAGATAAAGGCCATAAGAACTGAAAATGGCACTGAATATAGCTGTGATCAGTTTGATAAATTTTGTGATACTGTGGAAATTAAACTTCAGCTGACTGTTCCATATTCTCCTCAACAAAATAGAGTGTGTGAAAGGAAGAACATGACAGTTATGGAGATGGCTAGGTGTCTGATGATTGAGAAAAAGGTTCCAAAAGATTTTTGGGCTGAAGCTGTGAACACAACAATATATCTTCTTAACAGATTGCTTACAAAAGCCTTGAACAAGAAAACTCCTTATGAAGCCTGGTATGGAGTAAAGCCTGATGTTGCACATCTAAAAGTGTTTGGCAGCATTTGTTTCACTCACATTCCTAATGCAAAAAAGGATAAGTTAAGTTAGAAGGCAAAGATTGGTGTTTTGGTTGGATATTGTGGCAATGCTAAGGGGTACAGAGTTTAAAATCCACAAATCGAAACGATGATATCTAGTAGGGATATCAAGGTTGATGATGAATCTTCATGGAATTGGGAAACAGGCACTGTGAATAAGCTGCAAATTCAAATGTTAGTTCCACAAGAAAAGGAAGCCATTATCAGTAAAGATGAAGTAGAATCTGATAGTGGTTCAGATTCAGAAAATGATGTGCTGAAAATAAGGTCACTTGAAGATATATATGCTAGCTGCAATTCAGCTTTGCTGGAGCCTTCAAATTTTGTTGAGGCAGTAAATTCACAAGGTTGGATGGCTGCAATGAATGAGGAGTTGAATATGATTGAAAAGAATGAAACTTGGGTACTGGTTGACAGACTAAAGAATAAGAATGTGATTTGAGTTAAATGGGTATACAGAACCAAGCTGAATCCTGATGGTTCAATCAACAAACTCAAAGCCAGATTGGTTGTGAAAGGTTATGCACAGCAGTATGGTATTGATTTCACAGATACATTTGCTCCAGTGGCCAGATATGAAACAATAAGGCTATTGATTGCTATAGCTGCTCGAAAGGCTAGAAAATACATCAATTGGATGTCAAGTCAGCTTTCCTAAATGGATATTTAAATGAAGAAATCTTCATTGAGCAACCAAAAGGTTTCTTTGTGGCTAGAAATGAAGATAAGGTGTATTTGCTGAGGAAAGCATTGTATGGATTGAAGCAGGCTCCAAGGGCATGGTATAGTAGGATTGATGATCATTTGGGCAGCCTTGGTTTCATCAAAAGTATGAATGAGCAAACACTTTATATAAAGCAAGTGGAGGAAGAAATGATCATTATATCCTTGTATGTTGATGATCTCTTGGTCACCGGTGGCAATTGTGCATTAATTGGAAAAAGTGAAAGAAGAATTGAAGAAGGCATTTGACATAACAGATTTGGGAGAAATGCAATATTTTCTTGGAATGGAGATAGATCAATCACAACAAAGAATCTTTGTTTGCTAAAGAAGGTATGCTAAGGAAGTATTGATGAAGTTCAATATGGAGAATTGTAAACCAGTGAGCACTCATTTGGTTCAGAATTCGAAACTGATGAAAGAAGATGGAGCCAAGATGATTGATGAAATAATCTATAGAAGTTTGGTTGGATGTTTGCTATATTTAGAGCCTGTTTGTCTACCATTATTGGTAGAGAAATGGAGTAAGGAATAATAAAAACTTGGAGCCTGTTTGTCTACCATTATGGGTGGAGAAATGGAGTAAGGAATAATATTTATTGGAGAATGTGTGGTTGAAATTTAAAGTAACTTTATTAGTTTGTGTGTGAAATATTTTATTGAGTGAATATGTGGTTGAGATTGTTTACTGTTGAAAATAATGTTTGTAAAAATGGTAGACAAACAAGGGCTTAAACTGCAACAAGGCCTGATATTACATTGCTGCAAAAATCTTGTCCAGATTCAGACAAGGGCTAAGTAAAATTCATTTTCAAGCTACAAAAAGAGTTCTGAGATACATAAAGGGAACTGAGGAGCTGGGAATCTAGTTCAGAAAGTCAGAAACTCTGTTTTTAACTGGCTTTACTGATAGTGATTGGGCTGGATTTCCCGAAGATATGAAAGCACCTCTGGTTATGTATTTAATGTTGGATCAAGTGTTGTTTGCTAGAATTCTATGAAGCAAAAACTAGTGGCTCAGCAAACAGCAGAAGCTGAGTATATAGTTGCATCAAAAGTGACAAATCAAGCAATTTGGTTGAGAAAAGTGTTAGAGGATCTTAAGCACAAGCAAGTTGAAGCAATAATTATCCATTGTGATAACTAATCTGCTGTTGCTATGGTGAAGAACCCGGTGTTTCATGGAAGAACAAAGCATATCAAGATTAAATTCCATTCAATCAGGGAAGCACAAGAAGGAAATGAAGTGAAGTGAAGCTGGTGCACTGTAATTCAGAGGATCAATATGCTGATATTCTAACAAAATCTTTATCTAAAGGAATGTTTGAAATATTAAGGAAATGCCTTAGTGTTTCCAGCAAAAGTGTCAATGAGGAGTATTGACATTAGATTGACACTTTTGTTGTTAAAAGTCTAATGTTTTTGGTTGTACTTATTTCTAGCTAAAGTTAAGGTCTCTAAGTGATTGAAGTCTAGTATAGTATGGTCTTGTATAATGATTAGGAATGCCGTCAACAAGTTAAGTAGTAGTAGGTAAAGAGTTGTTGACAAGAAGTGTGCTAGAAGCTTTTTGAAATTCATGTATGTTGCTATATATTCCAACCGTGTAAGCCTTTGATATATATATATGAAAAGTCAGATTTCTTCCTCTTTGTTTGTTTATATTCCATCAGAGTTTTTTCCAACATCTCAGAGCCAGGTTCTAGATTAAGTTCTTGTGAGTCAAAATGGATGAAAACTCAATTGGGATGATCAAATTGATTTTCTCAAATTATTCTATTTAGAAGCATAAAATGCTGAATTTACTTTATTGCAAAGACCTGTTTCGACCAATCAAAGATACAACAAGGTCAGAAAAGATTGCCAATGAAAAATGGGAGATATGGCATATGATATAGTAGGTCAATCAGAATATTTTTCATCATATCATTGAAGAAACCAAAGTAGATGCCATCTCGAAAAAGTTGAAGGCTATGTATGAGAAGAACACATCCATGAACAAAGCCATGATAATTAGAAGGCTTGTAACGAAGTATAGGAAAGGGCTACTATGACTATGAACATACTAGCAAGTTCCAAGTCAATCAATTGACTACCATGAAGATAATGCTTGAAGATGAGATGCATGCATTATTATTACTTATCTCGTTGCTAGATAGCTAGGATACACTAGTGATATCAATGAGCAATTCGACACTAGACGAAAAGCTAACCATGTACATGGTTGAAGATAGTCTCCACAATGAAGAAGCTAGAAGAAAAGAAAGAGGAGAATCTTCTTCTGAAGCTCTTGTCACTGAAGAACATGATTAGCATGGGAGAAGCAAAAGTAGAACACTTCCACCAGTGGCGGATCCAAGATTGGAGGCCAGCTTGAGCGGCCATTGACTGTTGACCATTGAACATTGATCGTCGACACGACTGTCATAATAATGAGGCCATTTATTAATATTTAATTAAATAATATTAATTTTTTTCAATCTATATGTAAATGCACTAAAAGTAGTGGCGAGACTAGATGCACTACTAGAAGAATTAGGTTGTAACTTTCGTTTCGATTGAAAATATCATTCCGTAATCTGTATGAAAGTTAGATTAAATGTAAATTAAACTTAATTTTAAAATATCATCAAATTTCAATTTTCAACACCAATTTATCAGTTATCACGTATAATCACATATTAACAAATTCCTCAATTTGTCATTTATCACATATATCACATACTTACAAATTCACAACTTCCCTAATTTTCATAAATCATAAATTATCACAACTCACATAATAAATCTCCATTCAAATGATCAATACATATAAAATATCACTTCAACTTCAAGTTCTAAAATTAAGATCATACTATTTAAAATTTTTGAAAATGTGAGAATTCAGATGAAATGTCGTATGATAATTGATATGGTCCTGAATTTTGTTTCCTTTGAAATTCTTCATGGGCCACTTGTTTTTTTTAAAGCCCTACTAAAAAAGGGCACAAAATCTAAAATAAAAAATAAAAGATGAGAAGGCCCAAATACACCTTTCTTCTTCCCTACAAAGCTGTACTGTGTATGGATTGTAATTGAGCATAGCCGTCGCATGTAAATTTCCACAGATCCAAAACGGGGAGTCGTGCCCTCTCATCAGGTGCTGGATCCGCCTCTAGCTTCCACAACAAGAGAGATATTTCTAGTGGGAAATCTAAATCTAGAAAAAATAACAGGTTCTACCCCTATAACAAGCTTGGCTACTAGCAAAGTGAATGCAGAATCTACAAATGATAGCAAAACAAAAGAAAGGTAGATGAACACACCAATAATATTGCAGCTAAAGGCGATATTGGTGCTATCCTCAGCGAAGAATCTATTAGTCATGTTTGTCAAGACAGTGATTAGGTTATTAATTCTAGAGCTTCTTTTCATGTTACTGCACATGATGATTGTTTGACAATGTCAAAATGAGAAACTACAATGCATAAAAAATCATGGGAATTGGTGATATTTGTTTGGAGACTAATCTTGGAAGCAAATTAATACTCAAAGATGTGAGATACATTCCAGATATTCTTCTTAATTTAATTTCTACAAGCAAACTTGACGACGAAGGTTTTGATAACTATCTCGGTGGAGGAAAATGGAAACTCACCAAAGGTTCTCTTGTGGTGAATAGAGGAAAAAAGTTGAACATGCTCTATGTGACATAAGAAAAATGCGCAAAAGAGAGATCAATGCAATCCAGAAAAGTGCTCATATTGAGCATTAGCATAGAAGACTTGGCCACGTCATCGAGAAAGGACTTCAACTTGTCGCTAGAAAACAATATACCTAATATACAAGGCATACATCTCAAGACTTGTACTAACTGCTTAGCTGGAAAATACATAGTGTTTCATTTAGTACATAACCACCTTCTAGAAAATCAAATATACTTGATGTTAACGATACAAATATGATCAATAAATTCTACTCACCTATCGATGATTTCCACTTCCTAAACTCACTAGTTTTGATACTCACACCGTACTAAGAAGGGAAATAACTATTTGAGAGGAAGATATTTGAGTTACATACGTTTCTCTTTAAAAGAGGGGGTATTTATAATTTTTTCTCCAAGTCTTGAGATAGTTTGGTCTTTTCAGAAGAATGACACATGGTGGTTCCTTGTTCGCTTATTAGTAACTAATTTCATTACAAGTGTCATGCTTTCTTTGCATTTTGACGTCTTATGGCTAGCTTGGATGAAGGAGCGGTTCGTTTCTTACTCTATACGAACCTTTCTTGCCTTCATTTACTTGGTCTATTGCTATATGCTTCGTTGATTATGCGGTAGGATTTGTGGACCGATTTTTTTGGAGTTAACAAATAGTCCCCGAAGTCTGATGTTAATATTCATATTAATTCTGGGACTTGTTATTTCTTTTGATGCGTTGTGAACCTATTATTGTTCGTATGTACTTTTCTTCATTAGTGGTAGATGATGTGGGCCATTTTGAGGGGACATGTTATGATTACTACAGCTAATTGCGTGTGTTACAGGGCATTTTCGCGTGTTTCTAGGCTGGTAGCCTATATGTATTTAATGTACGTGTTCGATATATTTAATCGAGTCTGTTCCTCTTAAATTTTTAATCAGGCGCCTTTTAAATTCAATGGCCATGATTACCCGTGTAATTTGGTCAGCTACGATTTATCTAATCATGCAATCTAACAGTTCACGTTTCTTTTTGGAACTCATAAATATATTATTTCTCGTTGTAGGTTTCTTTCTTACTTCTTTTGCTATTCATTCACCTTAGCAACTTTATATTTTCCATTGTCACCATGACTTCTCAGAGTGACTCTCAAAATATTTTCAAGGCTCTGAAATTGAAGGTTCTAGACTCAAGGATTCATCCTTTGACGTCCCTTCTTCTTTGGACGGATCCCAATAGTTTACGACGCAACCGTGCCTTTTAGCGTATGCTTCATCATCTAGGGTTACCCCAAAACTTCTTGACCAGGGTGGTAGCTCCCAACCTAGGGTGGATAAGGCTCGTGAGAATCCGATTGCTAGCGATAAAAAGGCTTTTGAAGCCTCGAAAAAATTGTTGAGAAAGATTTGGGTGAAATTTGGGACCGCTTTGGTGTCCCTGATACTGTAGAATTGATGTGGGCAGTTCCAAACTGAGGATTGCCCTTTCTATGATTGTATAGCTATTCATAAATATTCGATGGATATGGGGCTCAGATTTTATTTCCACCATTTCTTTCGTATCATCTTTTCTTCTTTTAATATTGCTCATACCTAACTTACCACAAACGGATGGGACCATATGGTTGGGTCATTTCATTATGGAACATTACGGGTTTGAGAGGAGAACTTTCTCCAGATATTTTTCTTTCTATTTATTATCTGGTGAAAGCAGGGAATACAACACACCCACAAAAGGGGTACTACTATCTTACTCCTTGCTCCCCCCAAAACATGCCTAAAACTTATCACCATTCCCAATAAAATACATAATTGGAAGGAGAACTTTTCTTTTCTCGCACCAATTGCGGGTTACATCCTAATGATCCTCATCCTATGATGATTATGCCCCATCTTTATCGATGAATCCAGTGAACAATGCCTTTACTATTTTTTTTTATCTTGTTTGATTATGTTTGCGCAGATAAACCGTCCGATCCCCTTTGAGGTCAAGCCATCTAATAAATTCGTTCTTTGGTGGCACCTATTTTCAAGAATATTCAATTGTCTTTCTTTTGTAGTGTAAACTAACTTGGGTACCACTAATTCAGTGGTCTCTAAGGCCATCTCCAGTGCTGCACCAAATTTTGCACCATTTTGCACCAAATCTTGCACCAAACTAAAATTCATCTCCAATCACTACACCAAAAGTTACACCAAATGAACAGTGTTTAATCATTTTCGTGTCTTTTTTTATTCTTAGTAATTTATTTATTCGAAATATTATTTATTTATTTATTTTAAAAATACATAGATTCCTAAATAAATAATTACGTTAAATTAATGAAAATAATAAATTCATTAATAAATATATTATTAAAACATAGTACAATTAGTAGAATTTTAATAAATATATTATTAATGAAAATAATAAATTCTTACGTTTGTTCTTTCAAAACGAACAAACAAGAATTNGAAATACATAAATTACTAAATAAATAATTACATTAAATTAAGAAAAATATTAAATACATTAATAAATATATTATTAAAACATAGCACAATTAGTAGAATTTTAATAAATATATTATTAATGAAAATAATAAATTCTTACGTTTGTTCTTTCAAAACGAACAAACAAGAATTTTACGAAAGAGAGCTCAACAACAAGATAAAGGATCTGAAAGTTCATCTGGCTTGTTTGGAAATTATTTTCAAGATATTGGAGGATCTGGAAGCGATCTTCCATATTACTAAATTATGCACTTGTTTTTATGTATTGTTTTCTTTAAATAAAATTAGATTAATGTAGGTATGTGATTGTTGTAATATATTTCGTGTTAACTATAAATGATCGTGTTTGTCATATTTTATATTTTTTATTCTTATTTTAATTAATTCAGTAATTATTATTTTTGA
>CAIGRT010125541.1:0-22439 GCA_903798405.1 Fraxinus platypoda
TTAAACATATGTTTAATATATATTGAAAAAGAATATTGAATGACAGTGAATTATCGATGGTATTAAATGCATAAATTTATTAGATTACAAATTAAGAATTGAATTGAATTGAATGGCGATAGGGGGATTCACAATTCCAATACAAACATTCACATATTAAATAAATACTTTATTTGCTTTGTTAATTTAGGATTAATATAGAAAACATACAAACCATCTCTTTTGATATCACCACACTTCGAATTTAATAGTAGCTATCGAACTACAAATTAGACATTATTCCTCGTGAAACGATACTCTTAACTCACAAATCTAATTATTTGTACAACTATTCCGTACACTTGCAGATTTTGTCCGAACATAATTACAAGCCTCTATTTTATTAATTTGACAATGTATGGAATTTAATATGCATATAACAAATTTGACTATAGCCAATTTATCAGGCATGACTATTAATGTTATGTTGAAAGATTTAATATGCCTCAAGCATATAGTTCAAGCAATATTATCAAAAGGGAAAGTAAAAATATGTTGTACTCTTTTTCCTTTGACCAATGTTTTGTCCCGTTGGATTTTCCTAACAAAGTTTTTAATGAAACAACTTTTATAGAGTATTCAAGGGAATAATGTACTCCTTTTCTTTCATTAGAATTTTTCCCACATGATTTTTCATAATAAGGTTTTAACGAGACATATTCTTTGTGTAATAAATGACCATAACCTAAAAAACATTTATCCTCCAAATAATACTTTGATATGTATGGGACTCCTGAAGAGATTAACAAGAGCTATTTTTCGAATCATTATGTTACTATAGTCAAAGGTTGATAAATATTCCATATGAAGACCGTGTTATTTGGAAACTATACAAGACAATATAAGACATACTTCACCAAAAATTATAATATTGAAGGCATTGACATATAAGGTAAGAATGAGTTGATAAAAGAAATGAAATTAGGGAGAGCAATTGTACCCTTTTTTCTTCGATCAAGTTTTGCCCCACTGAATTTTTTTTTGACAAGATTTTAACGAAGCATATATTTTGTAATGTGTAATTCAAAGGGAAGTGTTGTAAATGGTAAATTTATTAGTGTATGACAAGTGTACCCCTTTAGCCCTAAAAATTATTACCATTATATATCATTCCCTATAAATATGAGGTTTTTGACTCTTAGGTCTTGTATGGGAGGGATTAAAATCGGATTAAAATTGAAAATATAGCCGTTATTGTTGACTTCTATTAGACGAGTGCAATCCAATAATGATTATATTTTCAATTTTAATTAAATTTTACTCACTGCCAAACATGCTCTTAAAATGGTGAAAATGTCATTTTAGCCCGAGTGTAATCATATACATATTTATGCCTTGTACGGGAGGGATTAAAATTAAAAATATAGTCGTTATTATTGACTTTTATTAGACGAGTGGGACCCAATAACGGCCATATTTTCAATTTTAATTGGATTTTAATCCCTCCCGAACGGGGCCTTAATAATACACACAAATATATTGACTTCTCTCTATTTTCCTATCTTTTTTCTCTAGTTCATATTTCTTGAGAAAAGCAAAATGAAGAGCCAAAATTAAGAACATTGTTAGAGTGTATAAAATTTTTACTCTCAAAATTTAAATATGCTTTCTATTATGCATAAGATAATCTTTATAAATAAGAGCATCTTGGAGATGCTCTTAAACAAAGGTTTACTAATTTTATTCAAATTACACATATATTACAAGATATATTGCGCAAGCAAGTAAAATGAAACAGAGATCAGAACATGAAAGATTGAATCCAAAGATTCAGATCATACATTTAGCACTTACTGCTTGTCTTAATTGTTTTTTGCTAATTACACCCAGTAACAAAATTCAATAAAGCAAACACACAAACCAAACATTCTAAGCATTCGTTGAAGCAATCGAACCAGAATAAGGACATCATTTGCTGCCATCACCAAATAAGTAACCCAAGGAAGAGCCACCACCAGGTGCAGCATGGACCTTGGTCGAAGGACGTTCCTGTAACCATATGATAAGAATTACTTGTCAGATAAGTAGAAAAGATAAACCTACATGGAATAGCATGTCTCTCCCAAATCAAAGAACTGCTAAAAGCAGAGTTTAGATTGAAGAATGCACACGTAATGTTAAACCAAAAGATGTACTGATATATAGAATTGTGAAATGTTATCGTCTATCCCGCATTTTTTGTCAAGAAAATCAAGGATGAAAGGAGAGGGGAAAGAAAAGAGACCATGAACATGTTTGGCTAAGCTTAAAAAGTTAATTTACAATTAAATAAATTTTAAAATAGCTAATTTTCTTTAGTAGTAAAGATTGGAAATGAGTTACTTTATCGACAAGGTAAGAGTTACTTTCAAAGTAACATTAAAAAAATGCTCATACAAACTAATTCCAACAGGAATGTGGCTGTGTTCAGTGCTTGTAAAGCAAGCATGCACTCATACAGTAAAGACCACGTGCATCTAAAGCACCATTTAATA
This sequence comes from Fraxinus platypoda, assembly GCA_903798405.1. NCBI lineage: Eukaryota > Viridiplantae > Streptophyta > Magnoliopsida > Lamiales > Oleaceae > Fraxinus > Fraxinus platypoda. The sequence continues at coordinate 2,514 of CAIGRT010125541.1, forward strand.
AGATCAATGTAGTCATATGTAAAACCAGAGCAACCCCATGCCATAGAAAAATCGAATTTCCATCTTTATGCATTGGGGTTGCTCTTGTATTTAAATAAACTACAGGAGCATTGACACAAACAAACTATTAAGTGTACAAAAAATTGTGAGACATTTCAACTTCTAATATGCCAACCAAATGTGTATCTCATTCGTGGGAACCAAACAGTATATCAATACTTGAAGAATACTATGTTTAGATGACTAATCTTTTCTATTTGCATTAAACTTCACTTTTAGGACTCGGCATGGAAGAAATATGAAAAGATGGTATGAACAGTATGGTACCGTTAGAAAGTTGCCACAGTTCTGCCCATCTGCTCGAAGGTAGTTGTTTGTAGTGTTACCAGGTATGCCTGCAGGAGTCTGCTTACTGTTATCCACAGATTGGGGAGTAACAGAAGGCTTAGGAGAAGGCCCGTTGTTTGAACTCTTGGGGGGAGCATTAGGGGCCTCTCCACCTCCAAAAAGATATCCCAAAGAACTCTGTCCCCCACCAGCACTGACTCCACGGCCCATTCTCTCTGATTATTAATGAAGGAGAATTCGAATTAATCATGCATAACTGAAGACTATGGAAGAAACTCCATTTACTAGCATAATATTTAAATCATACACAGACACAATGGGAAAGTTCTAAATGCCACGAAGAATTTGCTGCTGCATGAACAGGTCAATTTTGAAATCCTATAAAGCATTCACCAAATGAATATAATGATACTGTGGAATTAGACGGGCAAGATAAGTAATAAATTATGCTGGCAAACCACATCTCTGCAACATTATTCAGAAGAATTTTATGCAGCAAAAACAATGATGTAGATGCATACAAGTTTAACATACAGAAAAAACATAGTTTGTGTGCAGAAAAACTAGCCACACTATTAGGAACTCAAAATTTTTCTTTCCTAACTGGTGATTGTCAAGAGGAATTTGCACGGTGCACAGTCAAAGTCCCAATTACTTAGCATAGTGGCACCCTTAGGGTACCCAATTGGATCCATGAAAGAATCCAAAGAAAACATGAGGTAAAATTTTATACAAACAATTTTGGGGAGACATATTACAGATTATCCATTTAATCACTTTCACTTTATATAAAACCGAAGTAAATTTAAAAATTTTAAATATTATTTTAGTTTGGTAGGAGGGAAAAGGCAGAGAACCGACCTACTTTATTTCCTTTTCTGGAAGTCATGACACATGATCTTTTATTAGAAGCCTTTTAAATTCTAACAAGCATCACTTAACAATTACACAATCCATATTTCAAAAATGAACCTGCACTTTTCTCTCTTTTCGAAAATTTGATCATGCTGGAAAATGAGCATTTATTTGATAACCTGGCTTCAAAACCAAGCACATATGTACCAGGTGTTAATTACCAATAAAATAAACAGATCCAAGATTCTACCATAAAATTTCGCTCCTTCAAAATTTCATAATCAAAATCGCCAAGAAATTCTATTTCCATAATACTGATAAATAGATCCAAGATTCGACCATAGGATTTTGCTCCTCCTTAGAACGTCCAATCAATATTGCCAAGAAAACTCCATTCTCAGAAATAATATATTTTGCACGCCAACAAGTAAACATATCCAAGATTCGCACGTCGAAATCACAATGGCAATGAAAATTCAATTTTTTTAAAAAAAATTAAAATTAAAATATTCAGCATCATCTCATTAACGTACTAATAACCGATCCATTCATGGATCGAAATATACCTTCGTATGATTTAGGGAAATTCTAATTTCAACAGAAATATACATGTTACATCATTAATGCATCAAAAATTAACTCATTTCATAAATTGAAATATGCCTCGGCGAGATCTGACGAATTAGACAAATGGAATATCAAAATAACACTCCAATGAAGCATAACCGTTAAAAAGAACGGCAAATGGACAGAGATGTAATAAGAAAAAAATCATATCTGCCACAATGAATCACATTTATTCGAAAACGGGTCATTAAATTCATAACACCATTGTTAAAATTAATCCAATACAATCGAGATCATTTGAATCCGACCATAAAATGAAAGAATTTCTGCATTTCGTACCTTTTTCTGCTGTGGATTAAATCCAAAGGACGAAATGTATCACAGCAAGACTTATTGGAGAGAAGGGGAAAGGGTATTTAAAAGATTTGAATTGTGGCATAAATAGGAGCGTCTTAACGGAAATAGAAAAATTGTCGTGGAGGTTCCCAATCTATTAATGTTGTAGCAAGTTGGTCTCTAATATTTATTATTTGACAGACAAGTCCACTCTCGGGCCCCGGCGGCCGCTCCACCCACAAATAACCCATCATAGGCAAGCAAGAGCAATCGAGGTGAAAGAAAAATACAGAGAAGGAAATAACCTTGCATACAGTAGGACGAGTTAGGATCAAGAATTATTTTATTGACTAATCATTGAGTAAAAAATACGCTTCACCTCCGATCTTTATTGACCAGATGTACAAATTTTGGTTTCTCTGCTTTTTTGTTTGAGGTCTTTCTCTCTTCATTTATTTATTAGTGAAATAACTGTAACTTATTTTACTCCTTAATACTTGTGACACTGAGAGTCGGAAGTTTTTTCAAAGCGATATAGATGTAAACTGTTAAGTGAAGATCAATGTGTTATGAAATTAAAAGATTAAGGACTTGTACGTTACAAGGGACTTCTGCCACAATTTTATCAAACATCGAGCTGGCACTTTTGTATTTTCGTGGTTGGCTTCTCAATTATTAGAGCATCCCAATGCTAATGTGAATTATGACTCACAAAAATGGACTAGATGCTTATAATAGTGGAAGCTAGAAATAAATTCTTTACTATGAACATGTAGCATGATTATCTATTGTGTATTGAAATCCCTCACGTGTCACCATCAATCGAGAACGTAAAGTCACCGACGAAACAACATCATATTTGGTAAAGATCAATGAAAATACTTGCTTGTGCACACATTTTCAAATTGATGAGACGTGGTACCTTCATACAATAACAGTAATTGGTAAAAAAAAAAAAAAAAAAAAAATTCAGTATACAAATATTGCTCACCTTATTTTTAGCAAAAATCATATCTTGTTGATCATTCATGGAACAATATACCCTCTTAGCAACCAATCTGGCTGGAATGTACCGAAGAAAGTCGAAGATATGATGCACTAGCTCGTAAATCAAAGAGAAGGTTTGAAGGAACACAAGAAAAGAGAATGAAATCGTAGTGTGAGGGTAAGAAGTTAGTAATATGTGGATGTTTAGGGTAACAAGTACAAGGGACTTTAAAGGTTAATTTTCTTTTTGTGTTTATTTTTCACACATAGTAGAGGAAGAAGAGAGGAATCGCCTGCCGGCTGCCCGTGCAGGACTTTAGACTTCATCGAGTTCCCAAACCATAATTAACACGCATTTATATTTGAGGTAGGGGATGTAACTACATTTACCAAAAACTATAGTTCATAGCCTACAATATATTCTCTATCACCTAGAATCGGGCCAAAGAATTGACCCAAACTCGTTCCATTTGGCCTCACTTTGAAGGACACCATTAGAATGCGTCATTGACCAAATAGTGAGCTTGAATCCACCTAGTTTCGAGCATGCTCTTGCGTTATATCCACCAACAGAAATTTTGATGCAATAGTCTAACAATTAACAATGGCTTAGAAAACTACGGGTAGAAAAATAGTAACAGATGTCACTAAAAATTACTTGCATAGATCACTAGCACCAAATGATGATACAAACATTCCAAGAAATTTTCCAAGAATTTAAGAAAAAATGCATTGTTCACCGGAAATTCATGGGTTCAAGAAGGTTGAGTAAAACCCTAAGTTCTTTGCATTTTCCCAAGGCAGTACAAATTCGTGAGAGAGATTGAAAAAAACAAAAAAGAAAAAGAAAAGTAAAGACAAGCACGTTACTTACCTTAGAATTTTTAGGGTTTATACTGGACCAATTCAGAAAGAGAATTAATTGATCTTTTGAGTAAAAAGAGAATGCTTAATCAGACATAGAGAGATTAACTGAGAGATTTGATGAGGATAATAACTAATTAAACTGCCATAAAACCCTCTATCCAGAGAGGGCGCTAGGGAGGGATAGTAACTTGAACTTGCTCTCCCAACAGATCCAGAGCGAAATAAAATTCATTTTCTTATCTCAATTCAGTACACCACACAAGGTTGCCTTTTGAGTTTTAGGAAATGTTTTGGTGTCGACAGATAATAAACGAGCAGTTATATATGCAGCACAAATAATCAACTCTATTAAATACTTACTTTGCACTCATTTTAATTCCAGAATATTTAGCAATATTTCTTTCAAGTGAAAGGTACCAAAAGATATATAGAGAGGATTTAATGTTACAATGCTTGAAGTTGGGGCTTGCAAATATATTGGCAATTGCTACATTTATAAGTACATGATCAATGGATTCATGTGCAACACAGCGCTTGCAGACAGAGGCAAGACTGATATGAAATATTTTCTGAATGAGATCCATTTGTGCCATGATTTCCAAGCAAAGAACAAGATTGCTTTTTCCACATGTATTTGAAGGAGGATTGGATGCTTTGTCTTTTGTCTTACTCTTCCCAGCGAGAAGCTAGAGCGAATAGGCCATTATTAGAAAGACTAAATCAATCCCATCAGCATATGGAGGAATTTTGGCAACATCTTGTACCGTTGAGGTAGGTAGGAGGATCTGCAGTTTAATCAAATTCCAGTGTCCCCCTTTTATTTTACGGACAGGAATAAGTGAATGGGGTAGATGAGGATACTTGAGCTTTATAGAAAGATCCTCTATCCAGAAAGATATGTTCACAATTCTGTTCAATCAATCTAAGTTATGCAAATAACTATTCAACTCATCCATCAATTCACAAGAATTCCATGCTGATTGCTGATGCAGAAGAATCTGTAAATATGTTATCTTGCCCTTCTCTCATTCTGTTAGTCAAGGGCACTGCGGATGAAGCTGCTGATATCAACAAGTACGCCACAATCTGTAATCCCAGAACATTCAATTTTAATGATTCTTTTCAATAAAATGTCATTGCTACCGTAAAGGATGAAAACGCTTATAAAACGTAATGCTAATAATATTAGTATGTTTATTTTCTGGTTTGCATTTATAAGCTAAGAAACCACATTTTTGTCCTCAAGATACCAAAACTACGTTGAGACATTTTGATTTCATCTTGTTTTGTGATTCATTAGATGTTTCACCTACAACGAGAGACTAACAGAGGTTGAACTGAAGTTGTGAAGGACGGAAAATTCACACAGGGATGGCCATCATGGCCTACAAATCGCTTGTTGTCAAATAGTGCCCGCCAATAAATACTAACCACTCACAAGAACAAAGATATTATAATGAACTTAGGAATTCACCTACCTCAAAATCTCTATTGGAATGAATTAGTATCAAATTTCCTATTAATATTTTCTAGGATTTATAATCACTGATTATGTTCAAAATCTAACACAAAGTTTCATGAATTCGTAAGGAGTAATTTATGGCACAAGATTCCTTCCCTTTTCATCTACTCTGCCCAGTCACACAACAGTTTATAGAAACTACTTCATTGTGGTTAATAATTTGCAAATCCAAAATAATAGCAGGCAAATCCAAGAAATTCACCAACCTGATCCCCAAAAAAGTCCACAAATGGACCATTTACAATTCTGTTCAATCAATCTAAGTTATGCAAATAACTATTCAACTCATCCATCGATTCACAAGAACTTCATGCTGATTGCTGATGCAGAAGAATCTGTAAATCTGTCAATATGTTATCTTGCCCTTCTCTCATTCTGTAAATTCCATGCAGAAAGATATATTCACAATTCTGTTCGATCAATCTAAGTTATGCAAATAACTATTCACCCCATCCATCAATTCACAAGCAGTAAGCCAGAAAATTATTCAACTATCAGTGTACTTGGTACTTACATTAATGTGCAAAGAAATTCATGCAAACTGTTCAGTCTTTTGTTCTTTCCATTGAGCAATAAAATTAAGATCTTTCAACCCAATGAACAGTATATACATATCTGTTAAGCATGGCGTTTGACTAAATGAAATAATTGATAAGGTGACTGTGACACGTTTGGTTCCAACAAGAGCCCTTTCAAATAGGGATGACAAAAAAACCCATTAAACCCAATACCCACGGGCCCCGCCCCGAACAGGGCGGAGTTACCCGCTTCATCCGGCCAGGCCCAAACCCAAAATTTTACCCAAAAGGGAAACTAAACCTTCCCAATTCCAACCACTCAGTGAATATGCGTGACTTGAGGGTTTGCTTGTTTGAGGATTTTTTTTCAATTTCCACAAAAAGGCTACTGGCTGTGCATCTTCCTCAGTTCGCCGTCGTCTCTAGCCTCTCTTTCCGTCAAAGTTCTTGCTCACTATCTCTATTCTCTCAATTCCTCTCAAATCTAAAGCCGAACTGCCGATACCGAAGGACCCGAGGTAATTTGACAATTTCTCCCACTTAAAATTGATTGAACGAGGAAGGTAAAACTTCCATCTTTGATGGGAGTATTTCTGGAAATTTTTAGAGGTTTAGTTCCTTTTTTGCCTCCCAACAGCTTATTGTGAAGATTGATATAATTTCTAGTTGTATACTTGTATGTAAAGGAAATTATGTATTTTTGCAGTTTTTACTTTATTTGGTTGTCCTTCTAGTATCTGTCCAATTATTTGCAGAAGTACATAATAGTTTTTAGTCATCAATGTTTGTAAACATGTAAGTTACTCTGCCAAGCAGCCTAGTTGAGCATTACTCTGTCTCTGTGAGCGAAAAGTTACACAATTATACAACTTTTATGAAATTGGATCTCACCAGGTGATGTAGAGGTGTTATTTGAAACTTTGATAAAGCAGTTGATAGCTCTTTGCTGTAGAATTTTTACACGTAGTAGTTGATATTCTAGTAATTTTTATCTTTATTTCTTAACTCCCAACAAAGCCTTGGTTCATCAATTTGTCTTTATTATTCATTTCAGATGTCTGGATTACGACATTGTACACCAGTACCGAGCATTGGAAGTACTCTACTACGATCAAGTACTAGTGCATCGTACAAAGACTTACCTAGTCAGGCAAACACACAACAAGATCCAATAAACTTGTGTGAGGAGGAGGAGAATAGTAGATAAGGTAAGAAAAGGAAATTAACTTCGATAGTGTAGAATCACTTCAAAAAAAGAGTCATTGAGGGGGAAGATAAGGCAATTTGTAATTACTATGATAGAAAATTAAGAGCTAAATGTAAGAATGTGACAAAACATTTGCATGAATATATGAAAAGATGTCCACGCCGCAATCAAAAAGACATTAAGCAGACAAAGCAGACAATATTGAATCCAGTAAAGAAAGCTTGTGGGAGGGTTTCAATGGGTACTTACTCCTTTGATCAAAACAATGCTCGGAGGGAACTTGGAAGTATGATAATCTTTCATGAGTATCCACTTTCAATGGTTGAACACATTGGATCTAGAAGATACACGAATACTTTGCAACCATTGTTTAAGAACGTTTCTCGTAACACTATAAAGAATGATATTTTGAAAATCTATGATTATGAGAAATTGAAAGTAATGAGTTTATTGAAGAAGAACAATGGCAAAATTGCAATCACTACAGACATGTGGACTTCAGTACTAGTGGTAGATTTGTTAGTCCACACAGAAATAGGCTTCATCCAAAGACTTTGGAAGCTTTGATGTGTACTAGAGATTGGTTATGAGCTGACATTCATGTTACGAGAAAGACAATTTCTTGTGTTTTTCATAATTATTATTTCTGTTATTTCTTTACTGCTAACTAGCTTTATTTATTATTAAAACATTCATCACCTACATCGTACTCTGGATGCTATACGTAGTTGAGTTACACTGATATTGACGATGAGGTAAATTGATTTTTCTTTAAATGGACTTGCATATAAATAGTTACATACATCATTTGTCTAACTCATAATAATTTTTTACAGTCATCAATTTTTAAGGAGCCTGATATAGACATTCTAGAAGAAGATGGTAGCACTTGAAGATCTACAACACAATGTGTTGCATTATGTGATGTTTGTTTGTGCGCTATCTTGTAATTTATCCAAATGTGTAATTTTTATCTTGTATTTAAATCTTCAAATTATTTTTGCTTTTATGGGTAATGTAATTATATAACCTGATGGAGTACATTGGATCTAGCATTTATTTCATTTTAAGGGGTTTCATATTTATTGTATTATGGAAATGTCATAATCAAATACCTATATTATAAACTGAATTTAAAAAAAAAAAATTGTAAACGGGTAATAAACGGGGCAGAGACCCCAACCCGCCCCGCCTTGCCTTAAACGGGTATAGGTGCAGGTGTGGGGCAGGGAATTACCCAACGAGGACCTGCCTCATTGCCATCCCTATTTTCAAAGATATTTGGAATTCACTTTTAGGGGGGAAAAAAAAAAGGCAATAAAAATCTAGAGAATGGGGAGAAAACAATCAAATTAAGATTGAACAGCTATCAGCTTGTAAATCAACGTCAACATGCTGCCAAATTAGTAAAATACTTACGCGTATAAAATTACTAAAGAAAGGAATAGCTCCCTACATCTAGATAGTTGGGAAATACTTATATGACAGCTGAAGATGCAATTCTTAGAAGCAATGAAGAGCAAGAGAGGATTCAATTGCCGTTTCCTAAACCATAATTATCACAATTATATTCACTAACAGCAACTTTTATACAATATTTTTTGACAATAAACTATTGCTTAGAAATTACAGGTTGGAAAAATAGTAAGGGTTGCCTGTAAAAATAACTTACATAGACCAGTAGCACCAAATGATGATAAAACATTCCAAACATTCCATAGTTCAAATTTTGGTGCATTAATTCACACCTTATAGAGATGAAATAAAAAAAAATAAACGGAGGCTTGATGCCCGAAATTCAAATATTTTAATCTCAATTATGAAAAAGTGATCAATAAAATGTTCATGTCTGCGAGTGACTAAACATACCTCAAGAACTCATGAAAGTTGGAAAAATACCCCTTCAGAAATCTGTAAAGATCAAATAAAGAAAACTCTCTCTCTTTGACTAGCTATACCCTTGAACAAGTAGCTGCTGCCAGTTCCCTAAACAAGTATACAAAGTCTAAATCATTTTTGCCTAATTTACACTAGTGAGGTCCTGCAATTTATCCATATTTTCCCCAAGAATTTGATCAGCTCTCCTTTTCTTGTCATGTTTTTCATCATGGTTGACACCAAACCAAAGAGCTATTTTCTCAACTCCTTCATTCCAAGAGCTGATTGCTGTACCCGAGCACTTCCTGCTATTTCTTAACTTAAATTTTATTGTGGTCCTCTCATTCAATGGAACCTTTCTACTGTCCTCCATAGATTTACACGACTGGGTCCCAATATCTTCAATCGCTTGGGCACATGGTTCTAAAACAGAAACATGGTTCTCCAAAGCTGCATGATTCTGCCATTTCCTTGTAGCCGGAAGAACAGGTAAAGACACCTCCTTATCCTCAAACTGAAGAGGTGGGGCAAGAAAAGGGTTAATTTCAACTGCGCATTTTGCTTTTGCAGCATACCCAGGTTCATCAGCTAACCCTGTTTCCAAGCCATTAAAAATCAACTTCTGCTTCAAATTCAACAAAGACCTTTCCACCTTCATGTGCCGCTCTTCAATTCTACCTTCCACTGCAAGCTCAGGTTCTTTCTTGTCCCTTGAATTCAAATACACACAAGTCTCAGGATCTCGAAACTTTGGCAACCAACCAGGTATATGCTCATCAGGGGGGTTTTCACCCATTTGCACAAAACTTAAATACAATTTTCTCTCTTTCACAACTGGAAAAGTCGGAATTGAATATGCAAATGGGAATTCCTCAGCTTCGTCAGCGTACCGAATAATGTCTCTAACTACTCCAGAGCGAGAAAGACAATGATTAACGTCGGAAGCACCAGAAAACCCCTGAACAGAACCCAAATCCTCCAACCCCTGAATCACATCAAACACATTACACTCATTCCTATTAGCTAAATTTGCACAAGACATAGCAATTTTTCCAATCTCTCTAATGTACCTCACCCCTACATCAGAAAGGGTGTCGAGAGCAGACTGCTGGAAGCTCTGATACCCTAGGCTCTGACATACCTGTGTCACGGCAATTCTAGCAATGGCCTGGGCGAAATCATCATTTCGGGGTGTTTTATTCTTCTTTTTATCCTGGCGTTTCAAGAACTCAACACCATACTTCCCATCTCCATCACTCATATAACAAGACTTCATAATCATAAATGTAACTTCGCTCAAACTAAACTTCCAGAAAAAATGTAAGTGAATCTCCAAAAATTCAAGAAAAAAAATGCATTTTTCACCAGAAACTTATCGGTTAAAGAAGGCTGAGTAAAACCCTAAGCTCTTGCATCCCACGCCAGAACAAAATTTGTGGAAGAAATTGAAAAATGAAATGTAAATCGAGATTATGGAACGTTACATACCGGAGATTTTCAGGTTTTTTTCTGGGATAGTTTCAGAAACAGAATTAATTGAGAGGTTTATTGAGTGATTTATCTGAGAGATTTGATTAGGATGATAACTAATTAAACCGCCATAAAACCCTTGGTCCAGAGAGAGAGAGAGAGACGAGTCGAGTCAGTGTTACTCCCCCTCTTATAAAATGATGAAAAATGCTACATGTACGTCAAAAAGTGTACATCAATGTCTACATTCGAGTGGGCCCCTTACCCATGTGAGGGGGGATGCACACCGTGATGTACACCCCGATGTACCACTAACATGGCTCTAAAATGATAGACTAAATGCGATTCTAGCTTGAAGAGTAGACATTAGGGGCATGTTTCAGTTTCCTATAGATGCATTTTGAAATGGGAAGATTACATAATTAAGAGCAACTCTAAGAGGATGCTTTCTATTTTAAAGAATCGATCTTTAAAATCATACTCTAAAAGACTCTTTAAATTAATATTTTAATTTAGATAGTGGGTTTGACTCTCTAAATTTGAAGAGTCAAACTCACTCTCTATAATTAAATGCATTCAAAGTGTTTTAATTTTCAATGTAATAAAATAATATAAAGAAAAGCTAGTTAATTTAAAAAATAAAGAAAAATAATAAATATTTTTTGGGAGTAGTAAAATTAAGTGTTAAATATAAAGAGCTTGTTGGAGTATTTCAAAATTTTAACTCTCTAAATTTATATATGCTCTCCAAATAATATAATATACTCTTTAAAAATAGAGAGATTGTTGGACATGCTCTAAAATGTTAAGTTTAACCAATTTCAAAGAAGGTTTAAAATTTCAAATTTCAAACTTTTTTCAAAATTTATTTATAAATTAATTAATTAAACGTATATTTTATTAATTAAATATATTAAGGTCACAATTCTATATAATTTGGTCACAAATTTCATATAATTGGTCACATACTCTGAATCGGTCACAAATCACAATTTTCATGTCCAAATTATTTTACGGGCAAAATTTAAAAATTTTATAGGTAGCAATTTGTTCATCAGTCACAATTCAAAAATTTTATAGGTCACAATTTGTTCATCGATCACAAATAAAAAATTTATACGTCACATATTATTCATTGGTCACAAATCACAAATTTTATATGTCACAAATTATTTTACGTTCACAATTTGTTCATCGATCACAAATAAAAAATTTATATCGGTCACAAATCTATCAAATTAATAAGTCACATATTATTTATTAGTCATAAATTCTATACGTCACAAATTATTTTACTGTTACAATTCAAAAAATTTATGTGTCACAATTTATTTATCGATCACAAATAAAAAATTTATACGTCACAATTTATTTATCGGTCACAAATCACAAGTATTATAAGTCACAACTTATCATACAGTCACAAATTATCAAATTATCGGTCACATATTAACAATTTTTTAGGTCACACATTATTTCTTGGTCACAATTTATTTTTTCCATTATTCACATATTGTTTATTAGTCACACACCAACTAATTTATTGGTCACAATCGGTCACATATTGTTTATTGATCACAAACCAACAAATTTATTGGTCACAATCAACAAAACAATTTGTGACCACCACCTCCACCACCACCTCCACCAACAGTAGCACAACCACCAATGCCGCATGTACCACAACCACCACCACATACACTATCTCCTCAAATCCATTAACATCAACGCCACCACAGCTGCGACCACCATCTACACTCTTCACCACCGTGACAACCATCTCTACCACACCACACGACCACCACCAACCAAAAAAATCCCCAAACCTACCATCATCATTGCCGCCGTCGCCGCCACAACTATCACCAACAGTTACCGCAATCACCACCAATTCACAACCACCACCATCTACATCACAGCCGCCACCACCACCAATTAATCGGTCACAACCACCACCATATATGAACGTCTCCACCGCCATGGGCACAGGCACATGCACAGCCCCCGCCACGCCACGCTGTCGCCACCGCCAACACAAACACCAAACCCACCACCACTGCTCACTACCAGAAGAAGAAGCCACGGCTGCGCTTGACAATCCATGTTGCAGCGACGATTGGCGCTGCTCACGACGACACTCAGTTCGCCGCCAGATGCTGCTTCCGCAGGTGAAGAGGAAGAGAGAAGACGATAGAGAAGAGGGAGTGAGGAGAGGAGATGGAGACCTACCACGCCACTGCCACCGCCAACACAAACACCAAACCCACCACCATCGCTCACACAATCCTTGCGGCAGAGGCGATCTGACGCTGCGCACGACGGTACTCAGTTCACCGCCAAATGCCGCTTCCGCCGGTGAAGGGAATAGAGAGTGAGAAGAGAGAAAACGGTAGAGAAGAGAGAGTGAGAAGAGAGGAGACGGAGATGAGGGAGAAGAAGGAAGAAAATTCTAAGGTTTGCGGGTTTGGGATAAAATTGATTAGGATTTGAGATGAAATATCTGATTTTTGAAAAGTGAAACCTTATATTTGAAATTTGAAATTGAATATTGAAAAATCTAGTTTTGTATAATTTCCACTTTTGAAATAGTAGATCGATGGAGATTATGTGATTCAAAAATAAAGAATTTTTTTAATTTTACATGTAATATTATTTTATTAAAAAATGTGTGGTTGAAAAGAAGGAGAAAAATGTATTTTTGAAATAATGTGGATCAAACAAGGGTACATTGAATGGGTGTGTTAATGTATATCAAAAATTACAGATTTATTTATCAATAGATAATGTGGTGAAATATGATTGAGTCAAAATTCTATCAACCAACTAAAAAAATAACGGCTATACTACATATAAGTTTATCTAATGGTTTGGGTACACATAATGTGGTGAGATATGATTTGATCAAAAAAATTTCAACCAAATAAAAAAACTTCCCCATTCTTTTTTTTTTTTTTTTTGATACCCCATCTGTTTTTAAATCAGTGTAACGAAAATCGGATCGGACTAGTTGGACCGAATAGCGAAAATTGGGAACCGGGCTAAAATCTGATCCGATCATGCATTAAAAATCGAATAAAAGGAAATCGGCACAAAATCCGGTAAACCGTCCGGTTCAACTGGAACCAATGAACCAAATACGAGTTTTATGGGTCTAAACGCTGATTTATTGCCAAAAAAAGGGGTGAAATACATAACAAAGCTTCACTACCATGTCTTTGGTCGACAATAGTCATCAGAGCCCCCATCGGCCACCATGTCTGTGGTGAAGACTTCATACTCCATTTCAACCAAAATATTCAAAGTCCAAACTAATCTTAAAAAGAAATGATACGAATGAAAGTAGCAAAGGGGAAAGCCATCAAATATATACATATAAAAGAATATGTATGCATGAGAGAGAGTCATTGCTGTTGTTGGAAAAATAGGAAGAAACGGCATATATATATATATATATATATATGTATATATATATATATATTTCTAAAATCAAGTATTTTGTTACCATCTTAAATCGAACTCTCCAAAATATAAATTCACCATCGAATAGAAGAGAAAAGCCACAGATACCCATCCTATTCTCAATTGTTATCGTTGGAATCTAGTTGATTGGAAATCATCGGATAAGTGAGGTCACAAATTGGAAGCTATTAAAAGATTGAACAAATATAAAATCCACTGAGAACTCGATGGAGCAAATAACTTCAATTGTCACCGCTGAATTCTGATTAATTGAGACTTGCCGAATAATTGAGATCACAAATTGGAAGTGTCGATTTTGTGTATCAGAAGATTGAACGAGGAGAGAATCTACAGAGTACTTACCGGAGTAAATAACTTTAATTTTCAACGTTGAAATTTGGTTAATTGAATTTGTGACCAATTTAGAGAATTGAGGTTGGGAAAATCAATGGCGCGTGACCAGTTGCCTTGAATTTGTAACCTATGATTTATGCACTTTGACATGCGACCTATTACATGTGACATGTGAACTATTACATGTGATCAGTAACATATGAATTGTGACGTGTGAACTTAAATTTATGACATGTTATCAGTGCACAAAGACATGCAACATATGATCTGTAACCAGTTAATTTTGATTTGACCAATTGACATTGATATGTGACATATACAATATGACCATGACCTATAGAGCGTAACCCTTGACATGCAAAGATGATCTGTGACTAGTTTTTTTCTATCTGTGACATGTGGATATTTATATGTAACAAATGCACAATGACCTGTGATTGGTACATGTGGCATGTGACATATCACCATCACAAGATATCAACACAATATTTGATATATACTCTATGAACATGTGACTACCACCAGCACTATCACCATCATAAAATCACCACAAAACCATCTCAAAAACCACCATAAAATCATCGCAAAACCATAACAAAAACCACTTCCAACCACCACTTCGAAGCAGATCATCCCTCGTCCACCAAAACCATCCCAACCACAACTCGAGCAGCTCATCCCACGTCCACCACTTCCAACCACCATCAAATCTAACTCACGCCACCTCATCTGAATCCCACCCACCGCTACCATCTCTACATTCGAGCTTTTATTACAATATACCAATTTTAAGAAAATGATGGAGATGACTTTGGCAGCCAAGTCTCCCTAGCCACCACTAGAGATGGAGCGAGAGACACGCTCAGTTCGTCGTTGTATGCGGCACTCTGAGCACCTGTAGCATTGAAGAAGAACCTACCCTAGTGTGTTCTTCATCCTCACAGGTAAAGAAGAACATGCCCTAGCGAGGATGAAGAAAAAAGAATTTGAAATGAAATGAAATCATCGATGATCTTCCACATCTTCACCCTTTCGTTCTTGATCTTCAGAGACACAAATGCGAGTAATTTAGGGTTTGGGGTAGGTGGATGTGGATGTGGATGTGGGGTTGCGGCGGTTGGGGTGGGTAGATTTTATAATGTTATTATTAATATTAATAGTTGAATTATCACCTAATTTCTGAATAAGTAAACCTTATATCTGATTTCTGACCTACAATATTTAAAACCTGCCCCCAGTGTAATTTTCTCATGGATTAATCAATTGATTTTAGAAATAAAATATTAATAAAAAATTTAATTATATTTATAAATTTATATGTAAATAAATTATTTAATTATTTTAATTTTTCGGATCGATCACGATTCAACCTCGATTCGACCTTTTGACCATTGACTCTTTAACTTTACCCGGTCGATGGTCGGGCCGATTTTCAAAACATTGATGTAAACCATTGTGTAATTACTTGTGTACAGTAGCATTATTCAAAAAATAAAACTCTCCTACTTTTTTTTTGTCACCTTACCATAAAAAAAATTGTAAGTGGTGATGTATAAATATCATTATTTTCGCACCAAATTGGAGAAAGGGACTACAGAAAATCGTAATCCACCCGAGAACTGACTTTTTTACTCATTATTATTTAAGTTTTTTTTTGTTTTCAGATGAAACGAAAACCTTGTGGCTTAAAATTTGATAAAAAAAAAAAAAAATTAAGTTACAATTAATAATTATTTTTTAATCATATATTTTGTGGGGAT
This sequence comes from Fraxinus platypoda, assembly GCA_903798405.1. NCBI lineage: Eukaryota > Viridiplantae > Streptophyta > Magnoliopsida > Lamiales > Oleaceae > Fraxinus > Fraxinus platypoda. Next base: position 18,642 of record CAIGRT010125541.1, read on the forward strand.
ACTTTATCAACTTTTCAACTACGTATTTCATATATTTTTATCACCGCAATGGAACTAAGTAAGATTTTATTCCATTTTTCTCACATTCTGACCCAAATGAATCTATCCAACCATGATTTTGTCGAAATTAAAAGTTAGGATAATTTACAGATAAAAAATCTCTTATTTAAATTTCATAAACACCTCATTTTTAAAAAATTACACAAATATCTCTTATTTCAAATTTTGAATAACGCATACCTACCATTCAGAATCACTCTCTTCGTGAGTCCACAAGCATAGCGACAAATAATGACCATGTCGCATAGGTCAAAAGCGCTTGTCCTAGGTTGCCTTTGAAGGTGTTCCGAATCAAAGTGACTAGCGATGAGTCTACAAAGCGTCAAACTGGTCTCACGTAAAATGCTGGTGGAGGCTGTTGCACATTGAATGCAAGGTTTACGGATGGAATGTTTGTTGACGGTTGCTTCTTCATCATGTTTTTAACATGATTTGGTCTGTTAAGTCATATATGAGGAAATGACGATGTTCTCACCAATGGCGCCACCAATGATCCTTGTTGGATTTGCAAGTCTCCGTAACCTGAAGGCTTGAGACATCGCCTTGGGTATACTCCAACGTAAGAATGATGAGTTAGTGGTTTACAAGAATAATCTTAGATAAAATGTAGTTTTTGTGAAGTACTGTTTTGTGTTATAAAATCACATATGTACCTCGTCATTGAGGTGGGACATGTATGGACATGAACTTGTATCATTGGTTGAGGAGATGGAAGTGGAGAAAGATCACACTCTTAGGACCCGTTTGTTTTCCATTATTTTAACAGAAGAATGAATTTTTTGACCCTTTTTTCCAAACAAATAGGTTCCACTGTGAGACAAAAAAACGGTTGCTTCCCATTGCAACGGTACAATTTTTCATTAAAATTGGAAACAAACAGGGGCTTAATTTTAAGGATACATGCGTTCATGCGATCGTACAATATTGGGACAATATTATTGTGAAATATGGATGCTAGAAGAGTTAAATATCATTTAGAATCATAACAAAAACACTCAGCAATGTATTACTTAAAAAAGTTGTCTCTAAGTTGCCTATTTCTCATCTCATCGAATAGCCTTTTATTTAACTTAACTAATCCGGAATGTTCTAGAGAATCTCCATTAGTAGAAGGGTTCGCATTAATCCTCACTTGCCTCGAACATTAATTGAGGATTTTAAGATTCCTAAGTATAAAATCTTGAAGTTTATAGACCTGTACTTGTGTATCTAGTGGGTAAATTTCGTTTTATAATAATTGGTTCATTAAATGTATACTTTACTTCAATCAAATTAATACTTCACTAGATTGCACAAACTATAAAGACAGAGATCTTGACATAATTAGTTACAGGAGTAATAGGATCATAGTGCACATACCCTTTTTAGCAATTAGTGGAATTATTTTGATTTACTATCTCTTACTCTATTTAAAAAGTGAAAAATAATGTGAGGAAATAAATTGGTATTTTTATGCTTTTTGGAGGTTTGAGCTCCTTGTAAATTCAAATTGGAGGTTACGTTAAGCCTGAGATGATCTATATTAATTATTTATGTCATTATTTCTATACGAACAACACGTCCTCATCTCATAATAACTTACTTAACATCATAACTTAAGTTAAATAATAACCCAATTACTAATATATTTGCAAGTAATTTAACATTTGGTCACCTTATTTGTTGGTTTGTCCCATGTTTGAAGCAATCCACATGTTTGGTGAGTTAGATTAAGCACATGTTTTGAAAGTCCTATTTTTTCAAATTATAACGAGGGAAATAGTAATTGTTTGAAAAATGAGTGATTTAAAAAGAAGGAAATTTTTTTAGGTTCACATATAATATTATTTTATTGAATAATGTGTGGTTGATAAGAAGATAGTGAAAAATGAATTTTAATTTAATAGAGACCAAACATGAGCTAATTATTTCGAAATAAATTTATTAGTCATTGATAGAGGTGTAAATCGAGTCGACGTGATAAAACTGCTTTTAAATCTTTACTAAAAAACTAATATATAGAAAAACTTTTTATGTTCTTTTAGATTTTACATTTAACAAAAACCCTAATATTAAAAAAAATAAAAATAAAATCTTGAACTAAAGTCAAAACACACAATAAAATAGACACAATTAGAGCATGTACATAAATCATCTATAATATATTAAATGTCACATTAAGTGGGAATTAATTTTGAACGATTTTAGTCATATTATAATTCAGTTATTTCAATAATACTTTACTTTCATTTTTTAATGTGTATTTAATTTATTTAATCATTTAGTTACCGTCAATGTACATGTACATTTGATGAATTCATTTCACATATTTGCTTTCGTTAATGTATGAAATCTCTATCATTAATTCCCAATTAATTAACATTTACATTTATTTAATTAATATTTATCTCCATTTATACATTTCAGTTTTATTAACTCTAATTATAAGTAAATTAGAATTTCACATTCAAAATGCATTGCATTATTCACATTATGTATGCTAATTAACATCAAATTTTACTTAATTGAAAATTAAATAAATTATTTAACATTTATTGTCACGTTTATATTTCCTGATATTAATTCTAAATTAATTAATATTCATGCATTTTCAAATATCACTTTTATAGCACTTATAAAGCATTTAATGATAACGTGCATATTAAATATAACATCAAGTGAGAATCTAAATTAATTAACATTCACGCATTTTCAAATATTACTTTTATAGCACTTATAAAGCATTTAATGATAACGTGCATATTAAATATAACATCAAGTGAGAATCATTTTTTGGATGATTTTAGCCCTACTATAATTCAATTATTTCAATAATACCATACTTTTCCTTTTTAATATATACTTAATTTATTTAATCTTTTAGTAACCATCAATGTACATTTACATTTAACGTATTCATTTTATCTATGTGCTTTCATTAATGTATGAATTCTTTATCATTAATTCTCAATTACTTAACATTTACATTCATTTAATTAATATTCATATTCATTTACACATTTCAGTATTATTAATTCTAATTATAAGTTAATTAGAATTTCACATTCAAAATGCATTTTCATTATTCACATCCATTTACGCTAATTAACATCCAGTTCTATTTAATTGGAAATTAAATAAATAATTTAGCATTCATTGTCATGTTTATATTCTCTAATATTAATTCTAAATTAATTAACATTTACGAATATTCAAATATTACTTTTATAGCACTTATAAAGCATTTCATAATAATGTGTAACGCTCTTCAACGTTGACTAGTAGTAATAAATATATGAAGAAGACTTTGAGATCCACAAACTCCGGGTGATGGTGAAAACATAATACANACTTATAAAGCATTTCATAATAATGTGTAACGCTCTTCAACGTTGACTAGTAGTAATAAATATATGAAGAAGACTTTGAGATCCACAAACTCCGGGTGATGGTGAAAACATAATACAATCAATTTAATTCAATTCAATTATTATCTTCTCTACTCAAATTAACAAGTAAATCGATAAGTTCCAGAACCCACCTCCTAGATAGGCGCTACGATATCTGAATAATCAAAGCATGTGTCTCGCTTTTGTATACATGTATAAGCAAAAATTAGTAACTTTTGTTGTTTTAACGTTTAACAATTTCAATCGTTAATGTGTGAAATCATTTATGGATCACGAAATTTAAACATTGCCAATTGATTTACCTCCCGAAATAAATCTAATTCATATTGAAAGTTACGCAGTTCGATCC
>CAIGRT010125551.1:0-20500 GCA_903798405.1 Fraxinus platypoda
TTTTTATATATAGAGAGAGATATTAGTAATTCTAATAGTATTGAAAATTCGAAAAAAAAAAAAATGAAGAAAAAAGGTAAGGTCTAATTTGCTCCATTCATGAATTTTAAGCTTAGGAGATTGGATCAAGAACAGGTTTGACTTTGTCGAGTAATATTTCTGTAAGTCTAAGGATGGCAATGAGACGAGCCAGGACATGAGTGTCAACGAGTAGAAACTTGAGGTTTCGACTCGACTCGAGTAAAACTGGTTCGAGCTTTTTTTGGCTCGAGCCGAGCTTTTACTCGACCAGAAAAATTAGACTCGACCCATGCTTCCGGCTCGGGCCTTGTTGAGCCGAGCTGGCTCACTATTTTTTTTAAGCAGCTGCTGCCTGGTTTTTCTTTAATTTTTTTTAAACTAGCAGCAGCTGCCTGCAAAACTGTCTGCTTCTTTTATTTTTAAATACAACTACTGCTTGCAAAGGGGTGGTTTTATTTTTAATTATTTTTTAAAGGTCTGGCTCGTCACGGGCCAAAAATAATTCGTGACACAAGCCAGCTAGTGTGGCTCGTTCGCTCGGGTCAACGACCCAAAATGGGGCTCGGCCTGAGTCTCGAGCCCGGTAGCCTCGGGCTTTTTTCGAGCCGAGCCACGAGCAACCCAAGCCGACGAGCAAAATTGACACCGCTAGGTCCTGCCCCCACTCTTGTCGAGTAATTTTCCGACATGTTACCTATTTAAGGATGGGCGAGGTCCCTTTATTACCTTTTTAATTTTTATGTTTTTATATTTCAGTGTTCTTATTCATTAAAGTGAGATTATAATATATTTATTAATTTTTTTAATTAATTTTTTTATTTTTAAAAGTTAATTATTTAAATATATTTGGTAAATTAAGGATTTTATTGTTTGTCATATTCCTTAGATAATCTTGGTTGTTATATTCAATTAGAACTGATGAAATTTCGTGGAAATTTCCATTTAATTTATTGAATTCTTAAAAAAAAGAAAAAATTAAACGAGGTGGGAAGGGGCCCTTGTTACCCGTACCCGCCCGGGGCGAAGTCCTCCGCCCCATCCCCACCCTAATACCCAATTAATACTTTTTAAATTTTATTTAAAGTTTCATTAACTTAAATAGATTCCATCTTCTTATAATTTTGGGTTTTCTTATGCTATCAAAATAGGCCAATTTATTCAGTCTCGATAAATAGCCAAGCCTTTCTTCCGTCTCGTGGTTCATTTAACTATAATGTAATACCTTAATTTCTATTTTATCTAAATCAACAACGTATTGTTTCTATTCTCGATTTTTTAATACTAAATCAATATATACTTCGATTTGAGATACTCAAAATACATTTTATATATAATAGAGTAATTAGCAAGGTTTATTTTAAGTTGTTTGAATAGTTTCCTAACAAAAACAAAATACTAAACATTTCAATTTGGCTACGAGCCAATCACTCCATACAAAATATTTAAAAGGTAATACGTATGTCGTGTCAAGTGAACTCCAATAATCAACCCATAGAAAAGCAAGACAGAAGAAGAGTTAAGGATGAACTGTAAAGTGAGAATCCGGTATCTGTATTCTGTACTATAATAATCTGATATCAACAAAAATAAATACATAATTTAATTAAAAAATACAGGAAAAAGATTTACAACAAGAATATTCCAATAATCAATGGAAACACAAATCCCCACAATGAACAATGAACATAATGGGCCCCACTCCAATCACCCTCCTCTCTCGGAATCAAACTCGGTTCAGATCCGTTATAATTCGGGTTAGACCCGTATAACTCCTGAATCCCCATGATGTCATCGTTTGCAAGTTCAACTTTTCGGCTACCCGAAGATATAGTCGGGTACATAATAGATTCCTCAACCGAACTATGACCCAACCCGAGTAAATGCCCGATTTCATGAACCACAACAGACTCCAGATCCACAGCCGAAACGGGTGACCCGTTATTGAAATTACCGTCGGTCACCCAATTTTCGTCACCGTCCAAGTGGAACCTCCCAACTGGCGGCGAAAACGCGTGAGCTAACGTCCCCAAAACGCCGTCAAACGGCTCGCCGTCGCCGTGATCTCCACTGAAGAATCCAATCTTAAGATCCGCTTGGTTATACGACGTCGTCTCTGTGAAAGTCAACGGCGTAACTTCCGACCAACGTTCAAAAGCGCGTGCAAATAGACTTCTAACATTTTCCGGCAGCTGATTGTCCGGCGAGAACGCGTATGTTAACTCAGTCTTACTCTCCGGCCACCTGGGCCTACCCGGGAAAAAAGTATAATGGGCCACTGTATGAATGGTAGAATTTGCACTGTAAGTTCTAGGTTGCTTACCGGAATTCATAGTCGAAGTTCCATTGATTACATCGGCGTTTCCGCATCGAGGTCGTACGATGTGCTTTAAAGTTTGTTCGTCAAGTTCACCGGTGGGATTCAGATTAAAATTCAGCTGGTAAGTTTTGACGGCCGATTCAAGATATTCATCAAAATCATCTGAGAAATTAGAATAAGAAGAATTCAGATAACCAAAGTACTGTAAATATTTCTTGAATTTGGTTAACCCATCAACTTTCTTTTGACCATTATGGCAGCCCATAAGCTTATTAAAAGCCTCCCATGTTGTTGTATTCGGGATTAACGAAGGTGGGATTGAAGTGATATTGGGGAAAAAATGTGCAGAAGCTGAAGAAATGGAAAAGAGTAACAGAAAAGTTATGGGAATGAACAGCGTGAACTTCATTTTCGTTTGAATGTCTGTGAAATTGAAATGAATGGAAAGTTTCTGATTTGGAATTATAAGGGTGTATCTATAAATTGTTCAAAGGGTTGAGTTTTCGTGTGAAAGATGGAGAGCTGGCCGGCATTGTGGGTTATCAAGGTTTTCGTATACTGCTTTTAAATTGACTAGTGTCGGCGTGTGGGAGCTTCGTCTAGACGAGGAGTCGCCTTCAACAATTTTTAAACAAAGAAAGAAGATTGAACTTTTCCATGTGCTATTTCTCAACAACTTAATGTCCGTGGAGTTTTTTTTATTTATTTAATTAATAATTTTGAAAGTTCCGTTTAAAAAGTTAAAAGCTATGAGAATAAGCCATGACACTCATTAAATTTTAATTTATTTTTCTCTCTTTCAGCAATTATAATTTTTCTCAATAAAATAATACTCCCCCCGTTCCATATATATAGGCTTGTTTACGTGTGGGAGCTTCGTCTAGACGAGTAGTCGCCTTCAACAATTTTTAAACAAAAAAAAGAAGATTGAACTTTTCCATGTGCTCTTTCTCAACAACTTCTAATGTCCGTGGAGTTTTTATTTATTTAATAATTTTGAAAGTTCCGTTTAAAAAGTTAAAAGCTATGAGAATAAGCCATGACACTCATTAAATTTTAATTTATTTTTCTCTCTTTTAGCAATTACAATTTTTCTCAATAAAATAATATTACATATAAACCAAAAAAATCTCTTTAATTTTTAACCACACATTCTTCGTAAAATACTATTCTAAAATCATTTTTTTCCCAAATAATGGAGCTCAAACAAGAGCTAAGCCTTATTTATTATATAGAGTAAGATATTGTGTCTCGATTTTTAACTAAGCCCCTGTTTGATCTCCATTAAAATTATAATTCATTTTTCTCTTTCATCTTATTAACCACTCATTGTTCAATAAAATAGTATTATACGTAGTCTCAAAATTTTTTCTTCCTTTTTAACCATACATTTATCTAAAAATACTATCACAACCATTAAAATATCAAATAATGGGAGCCAAACGGGCGCTAAATCAATCATGGGTTAAGCGTTCGTTTGGCTCCCATTATTTTGCATTATACTGTGAGGAATAATAATTTTTTGGAGAATGTATGGTTAAAAAAGAAAGAATTTTTTTTATTTACGTGTAATATTATTTTATTGAAAAAAGTGTAGTCGATAAGAAGAAAGAGGAAAATAAATTATAATTTAATTGGGCCTAAAATGGGTCTAAATTAGACTTCAACTATATATTTTTAAAAAAAAGAATTGTGCTTTACTTTTCTTAGTTATTTTATGTGATGGTGGGGTCGGAGGTGCGCACATGTCAAATGGTGATATTACAGGGTTGAAATTTTCGAACTATATTTGGTGCGTGTGAATCCTATGGTGGAAAAATCTATTTTTTTTATGAGGAGAAAGTCTACAACGTGAAGGTTTGCCTAATCTACTTCTAGTAACGAGTGGGAACATTATTTTGGTTTTGGTCCTTCAGATTTACATGGCAGAATCATAGCCATACAAGTGGATTTTTTTATAGTTAAATATTTATACCTTTCAGCGTTTATTTTGATGTCATTGGTAGCATAAGCACTTAGGTCAAATATGCTATTTCTAGAAAAAGAAAATGGTATTGCTATTTATAAATGCCAATTAGGTCAACTATAATCTTTGACTTTTGTAATAAAGTTTATTATGCCCCTGTTTTGTACTATTAAAATCAAATTTTTAATAAATTTTGATAAAAGTGAGTAAATGTATAATTGAAAAGTCATGAATTACATAAAATTTATAATTAAAATTAATTGTTTACTTAAATTAAAATTTTAATTTTAATTTATATCAAACATGGGCTATACATATTATTTTCTAATAGATAATGTTTAGGGTGAAAAGGAGATTTTTTTTAATGGATTAAACTAGTTGTACATTAAATTTGACATTGTGTTATGTATGGAAAACGATGCCATTGATTTCATTAAGGCCCTGTTTGATAGTATTTCTTTTCCATGAAATTAGGAATTTGTTTTCCATTTTCCATATTTTTGCTTGTTTGATTGGCAAAATTTTCTTGGCAAATGGTTTTCCGCCCCAACCCCCTTTTGGGTCATTTTTCTTGATTTTTGAGGAAAAGCTATTCCCACCACTTTTTCTAGGCAACTTTTTCCTCCTTTTGTTTTTTGGGCAATCGAAACAAATTTTATCCCCAATTGTAACAAATTATATCCCTTTAATGGACAATTTTCATGAAAAATAAAGTAAAATCAACATCAAAAGATCCAAAATTTCAATATTTTTTAGATGAAAAATTATACCAATCAAACACAATTAATTGACAATTACAGTAAAAACAAGTTTTTGGTAATTCAATTCCCTGAAATTCATTTTCTTTTCACCTAAATTTCATTCTTACAATCAAATGGATCCTAAGTGTAGGTAAAATCAATAGTCACAATTGTTACTATGTCAAATCATGCCAAATTTAATGTCAACCACAATTTACATGTAGTAGAATTGTTTTTTGGGTAATTGGCGCAAAACGTCCCTACCTATGACGGGTTTTGTGGAAAACGTCTACACGTTTGATTTTTTGGTGCAGAATGTCCCCACCTTTGCATTTTCTTGTTCAAAACGTCTTTTTCACTAATTTTTAACATAAGATGACCATTATACCCTCCTATATAAATAAAACAAAAAGAAAAGAAAAGAAAAATAAAAAATAAATTGCAATCTGCTCCTAAACTTTTTAAAAAATGCAAATTAGTCCAAAAAACTAATTTAATTTCACCCAACATCACAAATCCTAATTCTCTCCCTCCAACCTCCATCCATTCTCTCTCTACACCGCCGACCATCATCGTCGGCGACTTCGCCCGCCACAACCACTCACGCCCAACATTTTCTCCCTCTCTTCATCTTCTCTCCTCTCTCACATCATGGCCACTAGTGGCCGTATATAGGAGGGAGTCGGAAACGCTCTCGACGCCCAATCAGCAGCAAGAAAGAAATAGTAGTAACGAGAAGAATTTAGAGGGTAAAGGTTCTGGTTCTACCACCACTCGGCGCCCAAACAGCAACAAGAAGGAAATAGTAGTAACGAGAAGAATTTAGAGCGTAAAGGTTCTGGTTCTACCACCGCGCCTACACAGCCAAAAATTGCCGGTGAGCAGGCCAAACCAGATCTCCAAAACTTTTGTTTTCCCTTTTTCGATCCATTCTTCTGCAATAGAAATCAATTCAGGTAATCCCGGAGCACTCTTTTCGATTTCTCATTTTCTTATTTAAATTTTTGAGTTTCTGAATTGATTTTTTAGTTTTTTATTTTTTTGGTGGTGTTCTGAAGGAGCTGAGAAATTGAGAAGGAAAGATAGAGGATGTCACTGACGTCGGACCCTTTTCGTAAAGTGGGGACATGGGTTTCACCATCTCCATCCTCGTTTTTTACGCCACGGCCTGAGAGGCGTAGGCCTGATTCAAGAGGATCTGAGTGGAATTCGAATCGTCACGACAAAGATAAAGAGGTCAACGTGCAGGTTCTGCTAAGATGCAGGTGATTTTTTTTCCAGATTTTATTTATTCACTCTTTTAATGTTTTTAATGAAGCTTTTTTAAGTTTAACTCTCATTGAAAGCTGTGATTATGTCTATGTAGTTTCAGGGTTATCTAGTTTGAAGTCGCCGACGATGATGGCCGGCGGTGTAGAGAGAGAATGGAGGAAGAGAATTAGGGCTTGTGATGTTGGGTGAAATTAAATTAGTTTTTTGGACTAATTTGCATTTTTTAAAAAGTTTAGGAGCAGATTGCAATTTATTTTTTATTTTTCTTTTCTTTTTTGTTTTATTTATATAAGAGGGTATAATTGTCATTTTATGTTAAAAATTGGTGAAAATGACGTTTTGCGCAAGAAAATGCAAAGGTAGGGACTTTCTGCACCAAAAAATCAAACGTAATGGACGTTTTCCACAAAACCCGTCATAGGTAGGGACGTTTTGCGCCAATTACCCTTGTTTTTTTAATAAACCTTTGAAGTGAACACGTGTACGTCTTCAAAATTTTGAGCTAGATCTTTTGGTTCGATTATTTTTATTTAATTCTTCATCTTTTGTCTTGATCGAGACACATTAACTCATCTTTTTTATTTTTTAATATGATTTTCCATTACTTACCTAACATGGTGGTAATTATATATTTAAACGGAAATTAAATTACTGCCCAAAGAAAAAAAAAATACTTACATTAGGTCTTAAATTCATTTTTAACTTGAAATAAGTTCTAGAGGCTCAAATGTTAAGAAGGAAAAAATAAAAAAATAAAAAAAATCAAAGAAGATTCTAATTTACCTTCTTTTTTGGTCAGAGGTGCCAAAATTTGACTTGAATAACAGAGTTCTTAATTAATTCCACGGAAGCCGGTCTATCTTGAAAAGAAATATAAAATTGTTACGTTTGGTCAAAAGAAATTTCTTTATTTCGTTTCTCACGTTCAATTTGCAAAGAAAATTACCAATATTTGTCTAGTTAATTTTTTGGAAATTATTTTAGATTTAGATCTTTGGATAAACATAAGAAAATTATTTCAAGTAACTTTTTTTAAAAATAAATTTTATTATTTTACGTTTTTAAAATTTTAAACAAATAAGTAATGGGTCGATGACAGCTTCTGAAAAATAATTTTGGACTCAAAATCATTGGGCGCAAATGGTTTGTAAGCAGATCGATAGTGAAAACTACCAAATTGGAGTACATTGAGGACAGAGAAACTTCTCGATGGAGCGAGAAAATACGTAAAAACTTTTTGTTTGGTTAACATTAACACTCTTGGACGACACTTTAAAAAGTAAATGTTATCGAGGTAATTCTTATTGTACTACAGAAATTAATAACTTATTTATTTCAACTTACTAATAAAATATTATTTAATTCAAAACTTATTTGTCTGTATGGCCAAAATGCTGCATTTCGAGGAATCATAGTTTGCCCCGCCGTCTTGTTGGAAATTAGGTTAACTTATTATAACCACCGTTCTGAAATTCCCATATAAAAGCCCAATCCCATGTTGTAATTAAATCTCTAGAATCAAACAACCTGAAAACAAAATTCTCTCTTTATATAGTTACTGATATCAATGGCATCAAACACTTCATATGAAACATCATGGGCTGATCAATGGGATCCAGAGCCGATGTATAATTACAACAGCAACACCAAAACTGGTGGTTCTTCCAAATTTTCCGGCAAGGTCGGCGACAAGTTGGATAAAACGAAGGCGGTGGCCACCACTGGCATGAGGAAAGTGAAGACCGGCGCCACCGCCGGATTTCACTGGTTCAAAGACAAGTATCAAAAGAGAACACAGAAGCATTAACAAATGTTAATGGAAGACAAGCACATATTATATTTAGGATACCATAGTATTATCATTTAAATTGTTATGTATTTCATTTTCCATTTTAATTTGTACTAAAATTTGTAGTTGTTTATAGTGATAAGTTTATTTGATTGATTGTTTTGTACAAAAAAGGTTTGTAATGTATGTATGTATTCGTACATGTTCCTTTGTTAATTTCTTTCATTCTTTTAAAATCCTATTGAAATTTTTAAGAGTTGAAAATTAGAAGTTTGGATTTTGGGGAGAGAGAAGCGAATTTGAAATGTCCATTAAATTAAACATGTCATTATGTTTTGTTGGTGTCGATTTGAAACATCCATGTCGATGTCGAATCACTTGAAATCCACATTGAATTGGTAAAATGAGCTTCTTATCGTCGAAATCAAAAAGGATAGCACACGAGGTTGACCCACGAACCCATCCAAACATGTCAGCCAATGAAAGATGTCATCTAAAAACATATGGGAAATTTGGCCAAATAGTCTGGTTGGCAATGAGTTTGGACAAATGATCTTTGACCAACATTAAAACAAAATAAAAAAATTTGTGCATAAATTGGTAAAATGACAAAGTTGCCCTTCAATTTATATCAAAATATTCATCCAATTTCTTTCATTTCACCTTATTTTTCTTCTTCATTTTCACTATGAAACCATATTCCCCAAATTTGAATTACAACATCGTCTTCTTCATCTTAATTTTCAGTACATTTCAAGATTACCAAAATCTTTTTATTTGATTCAAGTTTATTTCACATTACTTCATCTCTCTTTGGTAAGTGCTAGTACAACAAAAAAGGTAATTATTTCCTTCAATTTTTTTATTTTTTTTCATTTTGAAATGTGATTTTGCGCTTCCATTGGTGTAGGATTAGAATAAAAAAAAAGGGTAAAAGGGCATTTTTTATGATTTCACAGCTTACATGTATATTTAATTTAGTTTTAGTTGAGTTTTTTTAATGTGGATGAATTTTTTATACATTTGAGGTTTTGTAGATGATGGGTTAAAATAAATTCATTTATTAGCATTATTATAAAAGAAAATTGTGATATACAAATTTGTTTGTTCTTTTATATGCCTTGGGACTTAGAGAGCTGCACTATGGGTAATTTCATCTAAGTGATTCAGTGCTTTTTAGTAAAATTCTTCATATTATGCTTAACTGTATTTCGTGATTTTCTGTGAGTCCCATTATTGAACTTTACACTAGTTGATTTCATAATTTCTAGACAAAAATGCATCGTATAATGTGCGCTCATGGTTACAGATTGAATGAAATTCTTTAAAATGACATTATTATGGAGCAATACAACTCAACTAAAATGCACAGTTGAAAATTGATAAAAGTTGTGGATTCCATAAAATGTGTAGTTGGAAATGAGTTTTAAAAAATGAGGACCAAACAACGACTATGTTTCGCTATTTTTACTACAATACCCTTATTTATAGAATGGATCTTGACCTACTAAACAATGTATATAAGTTGGCAACTTGAAAGGTTGTGTATCCCCTTGACTTTATTGAATCTTTTATTCTTTAGTTGTAATTATTGTTTCATTACTTCTACATTGATTATTACTTTATTTGACATTGATCAACCTGTTGTTCCAGGAAAAAGAACTAGCATTGAGATCGTTTAAGAGTAGAAACACACTGATTTTGGTTGCGACGGATGCGGTAGCTCATGGTCTTGATATTACTTACCTTGCTCATGTTATCAACTTTGATCTCTCTAATTACATTGATGATTATGTATACCGAATTAGACGTATATGTCGTGCTAGAAAAAAAGGACTGGCTACCATTTTCGTTAACAAAGAACAATTCATCACTAGCAAAGTCACTAGCTGATTTAATCCAGGAAGCCAATCAAGAGGTATCCATTGTTGATTAGATTTGCAAGTCGAGCTCCATATAGAGGTAAAGTATGCATGATGGTCGAAATTTTGGTGGTCGTGATTTTAGAAGTGATAACTCTTGTAATCGGGGTGGGGAAGCACATATTAGTATAGTGATGGTGGTGGTGGAAATAATAGTAATTATAGTGGTGGGGGATATGGTTCTAGGGTGACTAGAGGTTAAGATTAGTGATTTATAGTACCTCAAAATTATTCTGTTTCAGGGTATATAAGTTTTTCACTAGAGTTCGAGGATTTTGATGTTTTGGACAATACAAAAAAGTTGTAGACTACATTTGAAAATGTGCATATCGGTAGGATGACTTTATTCTATGAGATGGATTTTTTCTATTATACATGTTTGTCTTTAGTTAAATATTAGTGGGTATCTTTACGGTTTTATGTCTCAAGAAAACAGCACAAGTGTCATTATTGGACTTATAAGTATCCATGAGAATGACAAAAGTGATATTATATGAATTATAAGCTTCCATGAAAACATCATACGTGCCGTTGTTGGACTAGAAAGTGTCTATGAGAACGGGACAAGTGCCATTGCTAGACTAATAAGTGTCCATGAGAACGAAAAAAATGTCGTTACGTGACTTATGAGCTTCCATGAGAACGGCACAAGTGCCATTACTGAGTTAAAAATTTCCATGAGAACAACATAAATATTGTTACTGACTTATAAGTGTCCATTATAATCTTTATCATTTCAATCATTCTTTATCGCGTGGTCAACCTTTGTGTCTTATATACGTTAGGGATTCTATTGCTTGAGGTCGTTTCGTTGAAAACAGATCAAACTATAAGATAAAATAACATAACAGCACAAGTGCTTTTACTGAGATGAAAATTACTCTTATGCCGTTATATTTGTAAACACGAATATAAGCAACCACGTCTTATTCATGTCCCGAGAACCAATAAGTTAAACTCATTTAGGTTATAAGATGGACATGACATGTACAAAAGTTGGGAAAAATGCTCATTACTTATGTCATTTTAACATTATTTATCATATGGTCAACCTTTATATCTTACTTACATTAGAGGGTTCATTCTTCGTTGTCGTCACGTTGAAAACAAATCAAAATACAAGATAAAATAACATAACGACACAAGTACTGTTACTGAGATGAAACTACAATTGTGTTGTTATGTTTGTAAACACGAATATAAGCAAACACATCTTATTCATGTCTCTATAATCAATAAGTTGAACTCATTTACATTGTACAATAACATTACTTAATCTACGTGAATTGGCCGGATGGCTTGTGCTTTCCCAATTTGATAACATATAATCTATGTCATTTCGAACGTTTTGTTACGTGATCAACCTTTATATCTTACATATGTTAGGGGGTTCATTGTTGGAGATTGTTGCATTGAAAAAAAAAATTCAAAATATAGGAGAAATCATCATAACAACACAAGTATCGTTAATGAGATTAAAACGACCTTTATGCCATTATGTGTGTAAACACGAGTATAAGCAGTCACGATCCATATGTGCATCGAGAAATAATAAGTGAAACTTATTTACATTGTAATATTCACATGACATATACAAAAGTTGATAGATATGCTCATTAACTTAATCTACACATACATATAGGATGATTTGTGCTTTCGTCATCTTGATAACATAAAAGCAATGTCAATTCAATCGTTATTTATGACATGATCAACATTTCTATATTACAGACATTAGGGAGTCCATTATTAGATTTTGTTTCATTGAAAAAATCAAATATATGTGAAAACTTCGGAACGGCACAAGTGTCGTTATTGGACATGAAAACGATATTTCTGCTATTACATGTGTAAAAACGAGTATAAGCAGTCACGATCTATTAGTACCCTAAAAAATTAATAAATGGAACTTATTTACATTGTAAGATGCACATGACATGTACAAAAGTTGAGGGATATGCTCATTAACTTAATCGACACAGATGAGTAAAGCGACTTGTGCTTTCAACATCTCGATAATATAAAAACTATATCATTTCAATCGTTTTTGTGACATGGTCAATTGTGTTGTATACATTAGAGAGTCCACTATTGGAAGTCATTTTGTTGAAAAAAAATTACAGTAGATAACGATTTTAGTGCTGTTTATGTAGCGAATAACGACTGGAGTGGCGTTCTACATTTCAGATAACGGTTAGAGTGTTATTATCGCATAATAGTTGCAGATAACACAAAAAAACACATTAAATACTAAAACATCAGCAATTAAAATATTGTTCAATAAAAGTACAACGTACATGATATTTCTAAAAGAATTCTTCTTCTCTCTTCAAAGTAAATGAGATTTTTCAATGTAGATGATATGTCAATCAAACTCTTGTTCAAATGCTAAAAAAATACCCAAAATAGGTAAAAATAAATAAATAAATAAAAATAAAAAAATATATATATATATGATAAAGAATAGGATTTTTGGGTAGCAAGCACGGTAATTGAAGAAAAGAAAATGGGTGATTGTGATTTTAGAGACCTAAAATTGAATTGGGGAATTTAATTAGATTGATAAGTCTTTTTCAATTGTGAGAGTATTTATGACAATTGACATTGTTTGTTTATTATGTTCTATAATTGAATGTCATTTGACAAAGAAACATTGGGAGAAGGTTATTTAATCAAATACATTGTTTGACTATACTCTTTAACAAATTCTCCCAAAACATAATCATAATATAGAACAATGCTAGACTTACAGAAAAAAATTTGACAGAACATTGCCAGATACACACATACATGGGGCCCGCATTTTTTTTTTGCAATATTTTACTCACAGGGGGACCCACCCCATGTGGGTATCTGGTAGCTTTCTGGCAAAAAGGGTTCTGTACATATGCCTTTTTCCCATAATATAATTGAAAAGGTGTTCCTATGAATGACAATACTACCAGCAANTTTTTGCAATATTTTACTCACAGGGGGACCCACCTCATGTGGGTATCTGGTAGCTTTCTGGAAAAAAGGGTTCTGTACATATGCCTTTTTCTCATAATATAATTGAAAAGATGTTCCTATGAATGACAATACTACCGGCAACAACCAATCAATTGAAAGTAATGATGACTAAGGTATATGACTACGACATAAGCATCATGATGACCTCGTCGTTACTAAACTCTTCATTCAATCAAATCTCTCCAAAAAAGTGTGATACACACATGTTTAAATGAGGCATTGTAGTTCAACATGATTTGTATGATAAACTCCAGTCTAATGGCCTATATACAGGGTAAAGACCCCGACAAAAAGGGTCGGGCTGTTAAAAATCTCTCTCCACTACTAACACTAAAATTAGAGCAAATTACTTCCTTTTTAAATTCAAATTTCAACAAATATAACATAGTTATTGTTATGAACAACGAAAAAATACCAGATCATTTCGATACTAATTTGTTGTGATAATATGCAAAAAAAATAATATATTACAATTTGAAGTAATTGATCACAAACTCAAGAATAAAATAATTGATAGAGGAATTGAGATTTCACTAAAATATGGAGAAAAAATTACAATGATTTTGTGTTTTGATTTTGTCTAACTTCATCTAAAATATAATGAAGAGCCAAATATATGTAGAGGATGTTTCAAACCCTAAAAATAGAATCATAGATGGAAAAAGAATACTCAAAACGTGTAAAATGTGAAGATGGACCATGGCCGGATGAATATGGCACTCGAGTGCTGGTTGGCGCTGTCCCAACGCTCGAGCATCGGTTGGTGCCAGAGGGTGTCAGCTTCATTGATTTTGGCGCTCGAGCTCTAATCGAGTGCTAAGGGAGCAAAATTGCGTTAAAAAGCCCTCTACGATTCATATCTTGATCAATTCAAGTCCAACACAAATTTCAACTTTCAATTGGACTTCCAAATAGAAATTCAACTAGAATTTGCCCAATAGATTTCAAATAGAATTCCAAAAGCATTCCAACAAATATAATTTCTCTTAATGTCGACATTAATTAGAATTTCCAATCATCTTCAAAATAGAATTCGAGTCACGTCATAACTCTAACAATTATTATGTTAAAAGTTTTCTATATCTCAACTAAGATTTTATATTCAAATTTAGATATTTCCAACTAACATTTTGATTAATTCTATTAAAATTTACTTGTCATCAATTCAGATTATTATAGATTTTATGAAAATCAAAGCATCCACCTTTAGAGCCAACAAATATAAAGTCAAGTTTTTTTTTATATCTTTAATAAAAATAAAAGAAAATAAATTAAATAGGTAAGAAATAACATCATAAAAAATAATAATAAAATATCTCTTCTAAATCCCATTCCTAAATTAAAAAAGGAAATAATGAACTGAGTTCTCGTTTCTATTAACTTTGGAATCAAATTTTAATTTTAGACAACTAATAAATTAACATGAATTAGTCCATTCTTGAAACTCCCTTAATCGTAAATTATATAGTGTACATTTTGTAAGTAATTCATGATAATATTATGGAAAATGGTTTTATTTTTTGTTGATATTATTTTCTAGATTTTGTAGATTGTAATTTGGTTTAATTTTTCATGTGGAACTAATTTTTAATTTCTTGATATTTATTTGCTTGATTTTGTAGAATGGTTAAATTAGTTATTTCAAATAACAAAGTTAGAATTTTTATCTATGATTAAAGTTAAATTACTTTACTATAATAGTAAGAAATTCATTAAAAATCAAAGAATCAATAAAAAAAAATATTAACAATTTTATGAAATTCTATTCAAATCTATAAAATCCACGAGGATGAATTCAATAAACTATGGGAGAAATAAGTTTTCAATAAACTATATAGCGATCCAAGAATCAAGAAAGATTTCAAGTTATGTGGAACCAAATTTGTGACTCCCAATCAATAAGTGGCGACAAGGTCTAGCCTCAAACATTAAAGTTTAGACGAAATTTAGGGTGTGTTTGAGCTCATATTTATTATTATTTTTATTTTTATGAAGAATGAGTTTTGTAATATTGATTATTTAGAGAATGTGTGGTTAAAAAAGTAGATTTTTTTTTTTTTTTGAGTTTACGTGTAAAACTATTTTATTGAAATATTGTGTGGTTGAAATTGGGAGAAATAAGTTTTTTACATAATGGAGCTCAAGCAGGGGTTTATGTGTAAAAAAATAATTCTTATTTTTTAATATTATTTTAATTAATATGTGATCATTAAATAAATAAAGTAATATATCAAACAACTAAAATTATAAATATTATTAATAATTCCTAGACAGGTTTGAAATTTACAAAAACTTGATTAATTGAAAATATATATATGTATGCACACACACAAATTAGATAATCGAAAACTGATAGCATAAGGCCCTTTGCCAGGTAAATGAGCCCAAAAATTCATCCATTCTTAACCCCGTATATGACTCCTTGTAAAATAAAATAATTTACTTTTCATATTCAATTTCAAATACACATTTACACAATATAATATTTTACACGTAAATTCAAAATTTTTACCCACATTTTAACCATATATATATATATTTTTTAAAAATCATCATTCAAAAAATTATTTTTACGCAATAATAACCATCAAACAAGGGTAGGTCGAAAAATGGCTTCAAAACAATCGATTTTTTTAAAAAAGGCCACACGCCTTTTGGTACTTAGATCTGAATTCGGCGTCCAACAGAGAAGTTGACCGCATCTTGCTCAGGATTTTTGAAAGCAAGTCGCTCATAATTACAATAATCAGATCAATACTTTCGAGAAAGACGAACGCTATAATCAATATTACAGAAATACATTACGAGAAACATACGGATGTGATAGGGTGGAGGGATGCAGCCATTTTTATCAACTCCGGGGCGGTAATTCAAGATGAATATGGGGGTGGGTTTGGCAGCAAGGTCGAATAGGATGGTGGGCAGCTTGGAGTGGAAGATACTAAGGTGATAGCGGATTGAGATGGAAATTATTTGAAAATGAAATTGGTGGAATGTGACTTTCTCAGGTGGTGCAAAGTCTTCAAATCAGATTTTCAATGTGCATCAATAGCTGGTATTCTATGAGATATCACATCTTTGCCAATAAAAGTTGCGGTTAAAGGGAAGGAAACCCTGACCCGTGCATCATTTCCTCACCCCATTGGACGTGGAACATGATCCCGTCCCGAATTCTCTAAACTCGTTATAAACGTTTTTATTTTTTTTTATTTAAAATATTTAAAATAGTCTTAAAATAATTAATGGCGTGGTAAATAGGGATATTTTGGCTCTTGCATCGCCTTGCTACCTTCTGAAAATCCCTGAAGGTGTTGGCCTATTGATGATCACCCTATATTGCTTCACTCTGTTGTCATCCCTAGAGAAAATAAGGCCACCCACAATATGACAGTTTGCTCGTTTGGGTTAGTTGTAATTGGATTGATTATATTCATTGTTTTATTTCACCTGGAATTTGTGGTGATTTTAATTGATTAAATTAATTGGCTTTAAAAAAAAGTATAAATATAGTTTTAATAAACATCGTGTGTTCACTATTGGTCCTTGATTATTATTTAAATAACACATTAGTACTTAATTTTTACTAAAATTGCAAAATTAGTCCTCAACATTGTATGTCATTCGAATATACATTAATCATGACACGGTCCTCACATTTTCAACTTCATGAAATTAATATTTCTCAATTTGGATTCTTTCGTAAAAATTTGAAGTAATACATCTTTTAATGAGTACCACGTGATAGTTTAATAAAGATTTGGACAGTTTTCATCACACGAAGAACTATTTTTTAATTTATAATGATATATTCAATTTTAAAAATTAATTGTTAACTTGCTATCGAACAATAAGTAAAGAACTGTCACATACCAAATTTCTAATAGTTTGTGTCACAGTGTTTCTTTATTGATTAAATTGCCCTCATTTTGGACAAGGAGACTTAAGGTGCATTTATATAAATTCTCAAATAAAATAAAATAAATTTTAGGTTATTATGTTGATGTGGGGACGAACAAAAAATGTGTGCCAACCATTTTTCTCTACTTATAAAAGAACTCCGAAGAGGAAACGTTATTGGTGATTTCTTCAGAGACTTCTCATTTCTCTCAGGGAAGAAATCGATCTTTTCTTGAGGCTTGAAATTTTCGAAATCAATTAATGGCGTTGAGCAATAATCCGTGGGTAGGAGGAGGCAGCGGCGGCAACACTGCGAAACAGCCGAAAAGACTCGGCGGTCCGCAACCGAAATTGTCGAAAAGATTGAGCGCGAAATTGGACGCCGGAGTGGAGAGAACGAAGGATGCGGCGAAGAAAGTTAAGGATGGAGCCTCCAGTGGTGTGAATTGGATCAAAATCAAATGCAACAAGAACAAACTCTTCCAGAAGAAATAAAGACCCTAGATATTCAATTTCTCCATTGCATGGTTTGATTCGTAAATTTTCCCCTAATTTCCTCTTGCATTTACAATATACAGATAAGTAATTGATAATTTTCTTTGGATATGACGGTTGTGATTAGGATATTTGGATTTGACATTTACGATTGTTTATGTAAATTTTGTTTTGAATTTTGTTAAATGTATTAATTCTTTCGCAATTTTCTTCATTTTTGTTTTAGGCTTTGGGCGAAAAAGCAAACAGCCGATTCTGAATCCGAATCGTGATATTCTTTTCTTTATTCTATGATATATTCAAATTGCAGAATAGAATAATAATTCACGATATCTATAGAATGGACTTAATCAATTCATTGACATAATCCATAACTCTATTATTTTACGAGCAGATTTATGATATTGAGAAGTAATGGATTTGATACAAATAATGATGAGAAGCAGAAAATTTCTTGCCAGAAATTGTACGGATACTCACATGGGGATGTACCCCATGTAAATTAAAAATTGTCAAAAAAAAAAAAGGAACCCATCCAAGGTGTGTATTCTGTAATCTGTATGGTTTCTGTTTCTTTTATTTTCTGTACATATAGATATTCTCGAATGATAATTTGTGGGTGAATTTACTATGAAATTTATATCCTTTGGTCTCCTTCGATAGATCAAGTTAGACCGAACACGTATATCGGTATATGTAATTTTGATTATAAGCAATTTTATTTATTTTTTTATCAAAATTTGATGCTTTGAAAGTGGAAAATCCCATTAAATAATTCAGACTAAAGGAGCCCAATCACATCTCCCGTATATTTCTTATAAATAGCATACAGAATTCTAATAAAATCCAATCGGATCAAGTATGACTTGACGATCAGAAAATATATATATGGATTGAGCTTGGAAAAGAAAAAATATTTTTACTTCTTGTTTTGTCTTTACTTTTTCACTCTTGAAATAGAGGTTGAATTGACCATTCTGCCCTTGAAATGGAAGGCAACACATTTTCCCATTCAACGGTACATAGGAGCTCATCTCATTCGTCCATTTGTGTCAAGTGGTTGGTGAAGTCTCTGGGCCCCACAATCAACCCCCAAAAAATCGATTTCAGGCAGGGGCGAAGTCTTTTGCTAATATGAGAAGAATTAAAAAGTGTGTGTGTGTGTGTATTGAGAGTCGATGAAAATTCCCCTTAAATTTTTGGAGTGGGTGGCTTTTTGCAGAGAGAGAGAGAGAGAGAGAGAGAGAGAGAGGTGACATGTCCCTACAGGTTGTTGCGTTGGAACTAACTAGCACCAAAATGTCTTGTACTTGGAGTGTCTAATACGATAGATAGCTATGGCAGCAAAGTGCTATATAGTATTGTTGACAACTTTATTTGATAATCATTGTATTGTCGAGATCTGTTTGGTTAATTTAATAAACAATTTTTAAAATGAATGATGTAAATTTTACCAACTCATGATTGTCAACAAAAATTGTCAACCAGAGTTGTATATATAGTATTGTTCTATCTTTTAAGGGTGCTACATTATTTTATGGATTTCTCATGTCTTTCGAGTTTGACTTGTACGTTTATAAATAATCGGACTGTGTTTAGTCGAATAAAGTGTGACATTAATTAAGTTTATATGTTTTTTTATATCTTTCGCAATTTGAGCAATGTGGGTTTTATGAATATACGAGGATTTGTATAAGCCAAGCTCCAAGCGAATAAATGTTAGTCGAGTCTTGCACAAAAAATAATTCAATATATTAGAAGAATATTTTCTAATGGTGTGATTCGAATCATGATCATTGTCCATGCCACAAGCATGTGCCTATGCATGTTGATCAAGTCATCGTCCTTTTACCTTACCATATTGCATAATCACTTATTGACTTGAAATTTCCACCACCTAATCTCTCATAACTGAATATACGAGCTTATCTCTAAAGCTTGATTTCACTTGTCTAGTCTTTTATAACTTGTTTGAGATAGTTTATAAGTTGCTTAATTATAAATCGATGGAAATGAGATGCGGACAAGGGTAGTAGTTGTTAGTCATATCAAATATGTGATTGAAGTTAAAGTTAGGATCAACTTAAATTATAAATTAAGAAAATACAAACANTGTTAGTCATATCAAATATGTGATTGAAGTTAAAGTTAGGATCAACTTAAATTATAAATTAAGAAAATACAAACATGCACTATGTTTTAAGCTTTTCAAACAAACCCTTTTTTCATAATTTTCCATTAAGGATTTTCCCTCGTGTACAGAAGGTAGCCACCAGAATCTTGCCAGAACAGAGAGAAATGCGTGGGACCCACCATGTGATTAAAAAAATAAAAAATGTGCAGGACCCACCAAATGTGTGTATTCTGGTGAATTTCTGGTGAAATCCTTTCTGTACATCCAGCATCTTCCTATATTCTGATGAATTTCTGGTGAAATTCTTTCTGTACATCCAGCATCTCCCTTCCATTAATATGAAGTAAAGTACTAAAGGTACCATGCTGTCTAATCTTAAATGTGGTTAACCTACATAACCTAAATATGTACTTCAAGTATAGTCAAAATCCCTCTCGAAACATTTCTATGTGTGAAATACCACTTACTTATTAGTAATCACAAAAAGCCCCCAATTTTGTGCGAAAACACAATTGCCGTCAAGATCCGCTAGATTTGCCATTAAAACGGTAAAAAAAAATGTCAATTAAAAATGAAAGTAAGTTTTTGTGGACTAAACGTAAGAATTATTGTCAATAAAAGTAATTTGTTTTGTGTTAAAGCATTTCAAAACTCGAAAATAACCTAGATAATACTTATGAATGTGGATATATTCATGTTGGGAATTGGAATTTTGGATAAGTCGATTTACGTGAGACAAATTCTACAAAAAAAACATAGTTATTTTGTTTTTTGACGAAGTTTTTAATTATGCTGAAAAGATAATGTAGTTTCTTTTTCTCTATTTTTTTTTAAATTCTTTTAGTAATGTCCATCTAAATGATAAACATAAGCTACTTATAAGTTGATGAGTGTTGTGAAATCTCTCTCTCTCTCTGTAGCGACCGAGAACTTTTAAA
>CAIGRT010125559.1:0-13788 GCA_903798405.1 Fraxinus platypoda
CAGGTTACAGATTTCTGATCCATATATGTTAACATGTCATATGTTTCTGAATCATAGTGTTCTAAGGTCACAGGTTTCTGAAATATAAGTGCTCACAGGTCACAGGTTTTCTGAATCATAAGTGTTGACGGGTCACAGGTTTCTGAATCGTTTTTGGAGTGAATCTGCAAAAGTCACAGACTATACATACAATTTATTTAGGTCATTTGAGTCACTTTTTTAACAAATATTAACCAATTTTGTTGGGTCACAGACTATACATACAACTTATTTAGGTCTTTGGCATTAGGTCACATTTTCTAAGAATATTAACACATTCTTTTTATTTTCCCTACAGTGAACAACGTATTGGTCACACAATCAGTGTTAACAAGTCACAGATCCTTGTATAGGCCACACATAGCAATCATACTGGTCACATTTGACATCATGCATAATTAACTCTCCCACTCCAAANCACATTCTTTTTATTTTCCCTACAGTGAACAACGTATTGGTCACACAATCAGTGTTAACAAGTCACAGATCCTTGTATAGGTTACACATAGCAATCATAATGGTCACATTTGACATCACGCATAATTAACTCTCCAACTCCAAGTAAATTGAATTCATAATTCTTATTTTAATGCTATATAAATGGCATGCTACAACCAATTAAAGAATGTTTGTCCTTTCTTGAATTTAGCTTAATGGAACCAAGCTACTGCATCTTCTACGATTGTGACCAAGTCCTCCACAACGTCGTGTCACGGAAGATGACGAACCAATGGCAATGAGTATTCTTGGTGCCGGTAAAAGAAACGTTTGTTTTCAATTTTTCGGCTCAGATTGGAGCCTTCAATTTGTCTGTGACCAGAATTGAATTGACAACCAAAAACTCCGTATAGAAAATGAACTGTGATCAAAATTGAAAACCTTCGATTGGTGACCGAAAATCTGTGATCGTTGATGACGAACTTCGATATGTGACCGAAAATATCGTCTGTGCTGTCATCAATTTTGTCAACAGGATGGATCTCCGTCGGGGCTGAAGTTGGATTTGTATTTTAGAGAGGTGATTTGGTATTTATGGAGTCCTAATTGCACGCTTAATTTAAGGAATGTAATCTAACAGATTATTGATTAATCAATATAATTAATTAATTGAGGAAAATCGAATTTTTGAAATCTGTAAACTTGATGCCTGAATATTGATTGAATGAAAGATAATACCGGATCCATGATTTTTTCCCATCTCCAAATCCTTGGATCCATGTAATTTCCACATATTATAAACACAAACAAACAGAAGAAACAAATTTAGTNAAACTTGATGCCTGAATATTGATTGAATGAAAGATAATACCGGATCCATGATTTTTTCCCATCTCCAAATCCTTGGATCCATGTAATTTCCACATATTATAAACACAAACAAACAGAAGAAACAAATTTAGTGCAGGCCCACAATCTTCAGGCCCATATTCTTCTCCTAAGAGCCCAGCTCACAGTAGAAAACCCTCGCAAAACCTTTGAAAGAGATAGATGCGCATATAAAGAAGCAAAAATCAACAGGACCTTCTGAAAATTTTCTCATATAGAAGAATTCTGAGCTTCAATTTGTCAATGGCGGCGAAGCCCGAGAAGAAGAGAAAGTGGGCTCCGGGTTCGAAATTAGAAGGGGGGAAATCAAACCCTAAAAAATCGAAAGTAGCTGGAAGCAATATTCCGAATAAAGTTTCAAAAAAGCCATTTAAATCATCTGGAAAAGAACATTTGCAGCATGCAGTAAAACCTAAGGTGCAGAAAGGCGATGTGGATGATAAGAAACAGCGTCGTTTACAGGCAAAGGTTTGATTTTTCTTCTTATCTTATTATGCAATGTATGAGTCTGTATATACGTGGTTATCATGTGCTTTTATTTTAATTGGATTGTTTAATATGGAATTTTAAGCTGCATTTTTTCTCGCTTAAAATGAGAAGGAAAATTTGTGGTTGGTATGATATGGGGAATAATAATGCAAGCTGCTAAAGCGATGTACAAGTGCTGGAGCATGAAGATATAATCTTACTAGAGTAGACTGTTCTTCAAAGATTGTACCGTGCACTGGCATTATCAATTTATGCCTCGGCAATGTGTAATTTGGGTATTTTGGGAGTGAAATTCCGCTGGGGCTCATGAAACCTTATATGTAATCCATAAAGAATAGCAGCAGAAACAAAACCTCAAAATTCAGAAAGATGAGGTGGAAAAAAAGCACGTTGATCATGAGCAAAACTTCAATCCTTTTTTATCTTGACCACGCGAGTTTGCCTTCATGTATGGCTTTGTTGCTTAATTATCACTTGGTTTGATATTTTAAGGATAATGGCGGGGCAAAAGTTTGGTTAGGGGAAAATGAATATAAATGCTAGGGCAATTATTTGCATTGCTGGAGCAAGGTGCAAGTAATGGACCACATATTTCAGTTTGATATTTTGTATTCTGTTCTCTGTGGTAGAACTTCGCCTCTAGCTTTAGTAATTTCCGGGTTGGTAATGTATAGTTGAAAATCATAGTTATAGGTTGAATGCTAAATCAAATCCCAGAAACTGAGAACTAATGCCAAATATAACTTCAAGTAATATCCCAAAGAAGGTTCTACACAAACCATTCAAAATAACTAGGAAAAACCTCCATAGTATGAGTATGGCGTGGAAAACAAACACCATTGTTTAATTCCTTTTCTTGCTCTGCCACATCTTTGTAGGTTTGCAAACAGGTAATGCTTCTTCATTCGGTGAATTTTAAAGATGGAAGATATATTCTTTTTGGTTAAATAAAAAAATATAAAACTGGGTTTGGAGCTCAAAAAGGACGTCATGTTGATACTTTTTGAGCAAGGTACAACCAATGAGGCCGTGGGACTACTTTGATGCCTCCATGCTCTAAGGCCTGCTCCTTTGTTTGTTTTTTACTTCTTTTTGCAAGTGAATCAGAACAGTATTTTCTCGGCTTTAGTTCAATTTTTGTCACTTGCCTGATATATTGTTTGCAAATTAAGTTATTTATGGTGCTGTATCGCTTTGTCTAGATACGAGAGATTCTGTGTTGGATAGCATGGGTTTTGCCTTACATTTTTTAGTTTCCACCTGTATGGATTTTTTTCCAGGACCTAGCTGAAGCTAGGAAAAAGAAGAGGAAGAAACATTACACACTGGAGCAGGTATATTTCTATTTTATCTATTAAATTTACTATTTTTCTATTGTAGTTTTTGAGTTGCAATCTACTGTAGCCTCTTGGGTTTTAATGTTTGAAAAATAGTAACTTAAAATATAGCATTAGAAATTTCAATCAAGAACGACAATTTTTATCCTTTGCTAACTTAATTGATTTATTTTTTAAAGATGAAGATCGTGCACAAGGAGACTCTTGGTAATATGTGTATGTGTGTACACATGCATATGTACAGATCTAATATCTGACACTTTTTGGTCATCCAATCACCATATTACATCTCTACTCTTGTATTTGTTTTCACAACATACATTCAAACTTATCCACCATCATCAAACATGGACTGTGAATAAGTTTGTTTTAGAATAATTAAATTCTTTTATTGGTCAATGTTGGAAATAATTAAGTTACTTATTTTATTGTTACCCACTAAACCCTGCATTACAGTCAAAATAAGTATATTTTTTCCATTATAAAGAAAAATCAAATCCCCAAACATGTTTTAAACAAAGCCTTTGTTTGGGTTTCATTATAAGTTATAACTTTCAGTCAAAAGTAAAAATTTAATTTTAATCACACATTCACAACTACTATCCACTTATTATCCACACATTTCGTGGACCCATTACTCCTCTCATTAGATCTACCTATTAGGAGATTATAATGAAACCCAAACACACACGAAACTTACTGAAAAAGTAAGTTAGTTTACTTTTAACTTCAGCATGACATGCACGTTTGTAAGGCCACTGAGCTGAGGGGTTTATTATGTCTATATAGGGAACATATGCATTGCAAAGTCTGTCTGGTGAACTGCATAATTTTGCTTAGATCTTGATCAGTATGTAGATGGCTATGTTTCACGCAATGAGAATGGATTGCAGTTATCATGAGAATAGGCTTCTTTGGTTTAGCAAACAAGAAATTAAGCCTTGTTCTCAATAATCCTTATGATACAATTTTAAGGGGCTTCAAATGATGATATGGGAACTTATTTACATCGTAGAAGTTCTTTTGTTACAACTTATAACTGTTACTAAAGTAGGAGTGTTACCATTTCTATGAAAAAGGTCATCTAGTACAACTTATTGTCTCACATTGACACTTTTTTCTCATTAAAAAATAAATAAATTCGGGAGGCCGTACGAAAAGAAATGGATCTGGATGGCTATTGCGTTCCAAACTACTAGTGTGCCACCACATTTCAGTACGACCTCACCATTATGTTGTTTACAGGGGTTTAATGGACTTATATTAACCCTAATCTTGACATTGTAACTTACTTTTCGATGAGGAAGCATGAGGTGTAAACAAAATGATCATCACCTTTGAAGTGTTATCTGTTATCATGCTTCTCTGTATACCACATTACTTCCACAGCAATAGTTCATCACTATCTCTTTAATTCCCTTTTTGCTAAAAGTAACTCTCTGTTGGCTGAGTCATTTTTTAATTCTCTTTTATCAGGAACTTGCTTCACTTTGGGAGAAGATGAGAGTTCGAGATATTAAAAAAGAAGATAGATCCAAGTGTGTATAATTCACTTGTCAAATTCTTGCTACATCTCCTGGTTTTTCTTTCCTGTGGTTATTAAGATTTTTTCTTTAACCTGTCTTCAATATCATCTGTTCATTTTTTTCAATATTTTTGTGCGTGCTAGGCATGTGAGTGAAGCACTTAAGAAGATGAAGGGGAAGATCGCTGAAATTGCAAGCTCCCATGTTTCATCTCGTGTTCTTCAGGTTTTTATGCCTGCATCCTCCACATATCAATTTGTCTCTAATCTATTCAAACTTTGAAGTTTTGTTGTGCACAGTACTTTATTGATTTATGTTCTTGAACTTTAGACTTGTGTCAAACATTGTACTCAAGATGAAAGAAATGCTGTGTTTACGGAGCTCCGGCCCCATTTTATTTCCCTGGTCAGCAATACTTATGCAGTTCATCTAGTCACAAAGATGTTAGATAATGGTATGTCCTCCCAAAAATTATGCTAACTCTTCTCTTGAGACTAGCCCTCTTCCCCTTTCCCATACTTATTTGATATTTAATTGTGATCTATGGAACATCATTTTACTGGTTTACAGCATCCAAAGAACAGCTAGCAGAATTTATCTCCTCCCTCCATGGGCATGTTGCTTCTCTTCTTCGACAAATGGTTGGCTCACTTGGTATGATAATTATTAACTTCTGCAATAGCTGCGGTGACTAATTGTAACAGTGAATTGCCTCCAAAATCTGAATCTTCTGTATTCACTTAAGCATGATGTCAGAGAGTCCACTATCATTTTTAAGAGAACATAATTTTTGAAGATCTAGATCTATAAAGAAAAATTGTGCGAGCTTTTGAATTATCGGTTTATGACACAATATTGTTTAGTTATTATTTTTAATCACTATCACTATTTTCTTCAAGCTCCACCATGTAACATTTATTTTGATGAAACACGATCTCTTTTCTTTTGGTTACTCGTATTCCTATATTTTATACTGCTTTTTTTTTTTGTGTAGTTATTGAACATGCTTATAGTTTGGGGAGTGCAACACAGAAGCAAGCTCTTCTCTTGGAGCTATATTCGCCCGAACTTCAGTTATTTAAAGATTTGGTCACGATGAAGGAGACCAGGTAAATAATCCATTATTCATCATGTGGTGCTTGAGTGACTGCTATTTCAAGATATTAAGCCTCTGTTTGGGCTCCATTTTAGAGAATGCATTTTTTTCTTTCTTATTTTCAATCATACATTCTCCAATAAAATAATATTACACGTAAATCCTGGGTTTTCCTTATTTTTTAACCATACATTCTCCAAAAAATCACTATTTCAAAATACATTTTTTCCCAAAATCTATTTTTAATGGAGCCCAAACGGAGGCTAATTTTCTATAATAAAAATAATTTGCGCTCTTTCTCAAAGCCGAATTTTCCTCACATTGAGTTACTAGAAACTTGAAAATTGTACTTGAAAGACTTAAAACAGTCAAGGTAGCTATCGATGAAGAGTGAAAAAATGTTGCATATCTTATAGTTTATCATTGGGTACAGCTTTTGGATAAAGCACACCAAGTTTTACTAATATGAATTTTGAGTTTCTTTATGTGACTTAAGAGAAAAGTGTGGCCTTTGTTTTCATGGACACTAACTTAAACTCTATGGTGTAGGGTATACCCCTTTGGTTGGGTGCTCGAGAGATTTTATTATGAGCTTGTTTGGCTTAGTTGTAAAGTTATCATAACTCACATTTTTGTCAAACCTTTTGATCCTTTTAAGAAGTTACTTTTTTATTTTAACATTCTGTATATTAATAACTATTCTCAAATTTTTTGGGTTCATGAAGTTGCTCAACTTCTTTCTTTCTCTCACCAATTAATTTAATGTGCATATATGTATCGAAGTGTAATCATTATGCTTAAATTTTTACTGTTGTATTGCTTATGACTTGATAATGCTACAGGTTAGTAGATGTAATATCTAAGCTACAATTACAGAAGTCGTCAGTCTTACGCCACATGGCCTCCGTTCTTCAACCAATTCTTGAGAAAGGGATATTAGACCATTCAATTGTACACAGAGCATTAATGGAGTACTTATCAGTTGCTGACGAGGTAATTCAGATGTCCATTCTTAATTCTTTCTATTCTAAATATGTCAGGTTATAGCAATTTTATGAGGGAAAATGCTGTATTTTTTACCCTCTACTGTTTTTCTCCCTTACTTAAATCAAGTCTTCTTGAAGTCATCTGCTGCAGATGTAATCCAGCACTTGTCAGGTCCAGGTCTTGTGCGGGTGATTCACACCAAGGATGGATCCAGGCTTGGTATTCTCTGTGTCAAGCATGGGAATGCCAAGGTAAGTCACAGTTGGCCGAGGAGTTTCATCTTATGATCAATTTAACAGCACTAATTTCATTTTTAATCCTTTGATGGTACTTCTTTTGGAACTTCTTAAATCCTATATTTTTTTGCAGGAGCGAAAGAAAATTATTAAAGGCACAAAAGGCCATATTGATAAAATAGCTCATGATCGATATGGGAGTATGGTGAGTATGATTTTAGCAGCTATGAACCCATTCTTCTTACTTTCCCACCATGTCAATCATTTTCTTCCACCATATCTTAAATCAGATTATCATTTGTCCAGAGGTGGATTATATTACTGGAAGTTTTCATACTTCATAGTGCTAGACCATTGGCGAAAATGTATTTTGGAATAGTGATTTTTTTTGAAAAATATGTGGTTAAAAAAGAAAGTAAAATTTTGGATTTACGTGTAATATTATTTTATTGGAGAATGTGTGGTTGAAAAGAAGAGAGAGAAAAATACATTTTTGATTTGAATGGAGCCCAAACAGGGGCTTAACTACATCCTTGCTGTTAACTTCCAAATTCTGATTTGAGATTCTTTTACATCCTTGATCACTATTCAGGTGCTTGTCTGCATTCTTTCGATTGTTGATGACACAAAACTTATATCAAAGGTTTGTCTCCTCTCCCATTTTGGGTTCTGGATATTTTTGCATATTCCAATGGATGTGTGCCACCTTCAAAATGTTCTTTTCATGCAGATCATCATTAAAGAACTCAACGGAAATTTAAAGGAGCTTATTTCAGATCAGGTTTATTGCTTTTAAACGTATTAATATACAAATTTGCTCGTTTGACTGCATGCCTCAAAATTGAAGGTCTCACTGAATGTTAATACCCTAATTTCTCTATCTTACAGAATGGAAGACGTCCTTTCCTGCAGCTACTCCATCCTAATTGTCCTCGATATTTCAGTCCAGACGATTTAACATCCCTGAGTTTATCTATTCCTTCTATCAGAAATAAGGCAACCTCCGTTTCTTTAAAGAACTTGTAGATTTTGATCTGTTTTTGAAAGTAATGGAGCTGACTAGCCTCCTTTATTCTGTATATCAGTGTGAATCAGATACGAATCCTAAGGATGATGAAGCTATTGAAGATGATACGAATGGTGAAGGCAAAACCTCCAACACAAGTATACATCTAAATGAGGGCGGTAAGAAGGACTCTTTTACACGAAGGCAGGAATTGTTGGTTCATAGTGGGCTTGCTGAGGTTTGTACTTCTATTCTACCTACATAAAAATATTTAATTACTGTTTTCTCATTTTCTATTGGGAGCAGCCATTTTCCACCTTGAATCTATATTGCTTCTGCTGTTTTTTTTATATTAACTTTCAAAAATATATTTTAAAAACTTGTTAAAATTATCCAGCTTATTTAAAACGTGATATTATGATGGTTGCACTGATGCTATTCAGATGTTACCTTGGATTTTGGGCTTATTCCTTTATTTCATATTGTGGCAGAAACTCATTGATGCATGCCACGAAATGGCAGGAGAGTTACTAAGGTCTAAATTTGGGAAAGAGATCATATATGAGGTAGTTATCCTGTAACCTATCAATTTTCATTATAATCTGCAACCTTTTGCATAATCCGTTGATGTTTGAAGAGAAAATACCTAGATGCCTGACAGCTTATTGTGTCTGTTTTATAAGATAAACAAATCTGTAAGTGCACACTGGCGTATAGGAGGAAACAAACTAAAACCCTTGGGCTTACATTGCCTTCGTATGATGCCTGATGGAAATCCTCGGTGGTGGTGTATCTCACCGGAAGGAGGAACAGTTTTATAACCTCAACAATTTGCCCCGCTAGCTGACTTGGATCGGGCTGTTTATAATTGACTTCAACAAAACTGACATGCTAACTAGGGATGGCAAAAAACTCGTCGGCCCGGGCGAGCCTGCCCATTAATTTAAAAAAAAAATTTTAATTAATTTTTTTTAAAACAGCAGGCAGCCTGCTGTAGCCTTTAATATTAAAAATAAAAACAAATCCAAAAAACTCGAGCCGGCTCGGCTCGGCCCGCTAAGGCTCAGGTCGAAAGCTCGGGCTGAGCCTCATTTTTTGGCCGGGCTTTGCTCGGCTCGGCTTGGGCCCAAAAAAGCTCTAGCCGAGCCCGAGCTTTTTTTTTTCGGCTCAGGTTCGGCTCGGCTCGGCTCGTTGACATAGCTAATGCTAACATTATAAGTTTGTTTTTTGAAAAATGATGCAACAAAAGAGGGAAAAAAAGAGCAGCAGTTCAAGTATTTGAATCTTTCTATAAAATGCATCTATGATAAAATTGCGTATTTGTAATTCATTTATGCATCTAGTATATGATTCTTGCCTTCTTGGATTAGAATCTACTTCATTTTGTTTATCTAATCTAATCTTCCTTCAGTCTCCAAGTTATTGTTTGGCTTCAATTATTTTGGTAGC
This sequence comes from Fraxinus platypoda, assembly GCA_903798405.1. NCBI lineage: Eukaryota > Viridiplantae > Streptophyta > Magnoliopsida > Lamiales > Oleaceae > Fraxinus > Fraxinus platypoda. Next base: position 9,492 of record CAIGRT010125559.1, read on the forward strand.
TATGAATCATTGGCTTGGATCAATTTCGAATTTATATGTAGGTTGCTATAGGAGGTGCTGATGGTATACTCCATCCAACTTTGGATGATAAGTTGGCCACTTTGCATGAAGCTATAGTTTCACTCGCTGTTCAGCCGAAGCTGGACGATGCAGAAGAGGAGCATATTCTCGAACAGTTCCATTCAAGCAGGACTATAAGAAAACTTGTTCTCGACTGTCCTACTTTTGCTTCGACTCTGTGGGAAAATGCTCTAAAAGGGAAATGTGCGACCTGGGTCAAAGGACATAGGTGAGACTTCTTAATTGAACATTTTCCTTTTTAAATTGTCAAAGATCGTAAGTAGAGAAAATTCCTGAAAATGAGACCGCCTTTGTTTGTAGTTCCAAGGTCATTAACGCATTTTTGGAAACCTCGGATTCCAAGATAAAAGAGCTGGCAAAAGAAGAGTTGCAGCCCTTTGTAGACAGTGGTCTTCTCAGATTACCGGTAGCAGGCGACTGTGTTAAAAACGACTAAATAACTATGGCGGAGCCGCGGATGAACACGAAATTGTATCTGGGAGAGCGTGAATGTGATATAAATGCCTACACACGTGAATGACTCGTCTGATGAGAATCGTTGGCAGTTTCTGCTGAGTCCAATGAGTTGTTTTGGTTGCATGAGGTTTGGGAAGATGAAAGTTTTGTTCGCCTGTATGGGAAGCAAGACGTTTATAAATTCGGTTAACACCTTGTAACGTTAGTATAATAATATTTAAGGGCACTCAAGTTTATATGTCACGTGTTTCAGTTTTGTAAGTTTTGGGACCATCTCTTTTTATGTTGTTACTAGTCCTTGAGCTAAAATCATTTTCAAAGAAACAGGAATATCTTTAATTGTATTTTTCATACATTTTGGACTAGATTATCAAATGGTTGTACATGCTACTAAATACTTGTAGCCAAAAACGACAGTCTTACTCGATGGAATGCTCAGCAAGATCAACTAGAAGTTGCTGAGTTCATACAAGTTTACTCTGGCTCCACAGAGTCCACTGATTGACTGTACTGATGAAAGAAGCACAAATAACTGAATGTCATCCATTGTAGCAGCCCGTCCTCTTCGTTTCCATGCTCAAATTGCACATTCGTCTAGCGTCTTAGCCGTTTCTTCAATGTCTGGTTTCGAAGAAGGTCCACTTCATTTCCATGCTCAAACTGCATATTGGACTAGCCTCTTAGCCGCTTCTTCAAATCTGGTTTCGAATCTTGATTAGAGAGAACTTCCGACACCTAACAAAATATAACGAAGGTCATATTATCCTGTTTCTTGTCAAAACTTCTGTGCATCAGTGTTACATGATAGAGTAATGCTACTCATCACCACCAGTCATCAATTTCCGTTTCAAAAATACATGATATATTGTTCAATTATTTATCGCCAATGCTGAAGTATTTCTCGATACACTACATACATTCGGAAACTTCATTATGGTTTCTGAACATCAATACTTGTAGCATAATTTATAATTATTTTTCAAAACCATGATTTTTCAATACCAATTACAAATCGGGAAAATATATATAATAATAATAATAAATATCAGAACTTACTTTCATAGACGATCATCTGCCACAGGATATTTGCTCAGTTGCTCTTCATATGTTGAGTCTGTTCTTCCAACTCAATACAACAGCAGAAAAAATCAAATGAGCTGGGCCCTTCTTCGACAATTGGGCCATCTGTTATGTTATATAGCCAAATGTTTTGATCCATCTATTGGCCAGACCCGGTTGTGATCTTAATACTGTTATCGCATTTGTGACAGCTGTTGTGATGAAAGGAGAAGGTTGGACGAGAGACTAGGCCAACTTACTGCTCGCTGCCATGCTATGGTTGAAGCTTTAGACTCCACATATCAACATTCGATCCTCCAATTCTCAATTCCCCCAGCCTCGAGGGAATAGACCTAAGAAAACCTTTGGTAGCTACATAATATTCAGAGAATTTCTTTTCCGAACCCATACCATACCGTATTCTGAGATGAAGACATGTGGTGTGTGTGCAGTCATTGATTAAAGGGTTTCTAGCGGAGTGGTATACAAATGTTGTGATCTTCTGATGAGATAGAATACAGAGAGATGCAACCGTTTTTTTCTCTGTCTTCTCTCTGAAATCTTCTGCATCTTTTTCTTCTTTTGATGAGTTCTTTCAGTTGAAATAGATAGATAAGTAGACATGATTTCTTTTGTTATTGGTTAACAATAACTTTTGATTACTTGGTGTAATATTAAGGTTAGAGAGAAACGTGAAGAATGAAAAAGACTCTGAGGACTTGTCTTGATTTAATACTCTGTTTATCGTTTGTAATCTTGAACGTTGTTTAGCTACGCTAGTGGATTTAGAGCATTAACCACCTCCGTGGAAGCTCAATGTGGTGAGTAGACATTTTGGCTGAGCATTCGAGTTCTTAGTGGTGAAAAATCTTCATGTTACTCTCAAATGTTATCATGGATGGAGTTTTGGATTTTTCTAATTTGAATTTCTTATCCTCTTCGAAGATAAAACAGATATAACATATCCCTCAGACCAAATATGCCTTGATTGTAGCCCTCGCTTATTATTCAGTAAACTGTAGGTATTCTTTTAAAAGACCTAGTCATGCCATTTAAGATGATTTGAGACCTAACTTATTCAAAATAAGTATTTGAGGTCTCTTTTATGCTAAAAAGTCTAAATTATTATTTCCTATATTTGAAAATACCCTTAACACGAAATGATATTAATACCCTTTATTTCAAGAAGATAATAAGGTTGTTGTCACCAATACAACCGTTTTTCACAACCCATCTTGTCTATTAACAATTTGAAAAAGAATAATGCTAGATAGCACCAGTGATATTATGTGATATGTTTATTGAAACTATTGTATGTGATTCATTTAATTGAAGAATGATATTATCTAGCACCAACGGTATTGAACACCAATTTAGGGATTAGTATATCATAGGTCCTATTAAATGGACCATAATTTCTTGTGTTTAATTGAATCTCTAATTTAGTGTCACTAGTGTTGCAACTTAGACTGGTGTTAAACACCAATGGTCTTAAATAGTATTATTCTTAATTGAATTCAATTAAGAGTAATGACACTAGTGGTGCTAAATAAGATTTTGTATTACAACACCAGTTTAAGTGGTACTAAGTGTCATTAAATAAAAGACATAATTAAATGAATAATATAATTTCACATTTAATTGAACTTATCAAATAATGTCACATAGACGGTGTTGTAACACCTGTGGTGCTAAGCTCATGTTTGGTATTGATTAAAATCAAATTTTAATCTAAGTCTAAGTCAAACAATCAATATTAACCACATATTTCATTGGTCCCACAACTTTTCAACCACATATTCCATCAACTTTTATCAAAATCTACTAAAAATCTGATTTTAATCTACAACAAACAGGCACTTAATAACTCAAGCTCGTTTATGGTATCAATTATTTTAATATATATTTCAATCCGTATAGTGTTTAATTCTGACATATCAAAATTTACTAAAAATCTAGAGGTATTTGGTGGATATTAAAATTAGATTTTTAGTAGATTGTGATAGAAATTTTTGAAATGTGTGGTTGAAAAGTAGTGGGACTCATGAAAGATATGGTTAATATTGATTATTTGACTGTGACTTGGATTAAAATCTGGGCCTAATTTTAATCTCCATCAAACAACCCCTAAATAACATTATTCTTCATTAATAACGCTTAGTGCCACTTAAATTAGTAATATAACTCAAATAGTACTAAATAACCTAACAAACTTCTCCCCTCTCCAACCTTCTTCTTTATCTTCTCTTATGCATATACCAGATGGGTTCACAGATGCTGATTTGGTGAGAATTGATTAGCTGATTTAAGTTTATTTTTATCCCAAATCCAATGAAAAGTTGCCTGTTGGAATTCTGTAATCGCATTTGTTAAAATTGTGTACAAGTAGTAGATCTCTTCTTTAGATCATGTCGAAGTATAATGAAAAACATGCAAGACAACAAACCCACTTTTATACATTTTGTATTGGTAAGATGTTCTTCTCACTTTTATGCCCTTTGATTTTGTGTTTCTTTAATTCGTACACGTCCATTGTATTTATTTTATTTCTTTTTTCCCAAGTTAAAAGGGTGTTGAAAAGCACAATCTTGTGAGCATGAGCTAATGTTGTAGTTATGGCCTGTCTAAACGAAGGTACGTCATTTTAAACAATCGAAGTCATTTAAAATGACCTCGATTTTAAATGACTTCGATTGTTTAA
>CAIGRT010125590.1:0-11108 GCA_903798405.1 Fraxinus platypoda
AGGAAATTGGAGCTTGATCGGACGGTGGGTAGGAAATGGGTGGTTAAAATAACGATTAAGATGAAAATTGGGTACGACGGTGAGAGTTTTTTGATGAACAATTGCATTTTTGGCTTGTTTGGCGAGTTTTAACGGAATTAAAGCTTGACGGTCAATGGTCAACGTTCGTTCGGACTGAAGTTTTGTGCTGGGTCCGCCTCCTGTGCACGACCATATTAGAGATTGTCTACTGTCTAAATCTTCGTGCACCCGAATGGACTATCCTTAGCAATATCGTAGACCTTATTCACTCTTTCTACAAGCTCAAGTGCTTGATGGTCAGTCGAGAAGCAAATCATGTGACCCACGTCCTGTCCAGGGAGGCTTTTGCTAATTTTGAAATAAACATTATTTCTAGTGAAATGGTGCAATAAAATGTGTGCTTTTTTTAATTAAAAAGAATAATAAAGAATGACTTGTTTATGGAAATAGTACTCTTGTAACAAGGAAACTCTTTGATAAGGACTACGTTAAAGAGTAAATAAAAAATGAGGGTGCTACAAAATATCTACTAATTATCAATTTGTTAAAATCGAATCAGATGAACTCTTCAACCTGAATCGAAAATCGGTCCAAATTACACCCCTGTTTGGCAATCATTTTTTTTTTAAGAAAAATGAGTTTTTGAATAGTGAATTTTTGGAGAATTTGTGGTTAAAATGTAAGAAATTTTTTTTGAGTTTACGTGAAAAATATTTTATTGTGATAATATATAATTAAAAATGAGTATGAAATTTATTTATTTATTTTTTTGAAAGAATGACTGTCATACGGGGGAAATTTCAATTATGCAGTAGAAGTTAAGGCTCTATTGGAAAAATTTATAAATCAAATTATAATGAGAATACTAAATACTACTACTAGTAATTATGAATGTATTTATTTTTAATTAAATTCATGAATTATTTATAAATTGGTTGTCAAATGGATTATAATTTTTCAAAATTCATAAATAATTAATTCCCGGCACACACAAGACACAGTCCTGGCCATATATCCTGTGTGTGAGAAAAGGGAAACTGAGCCATTGATTTTCCTCATCCCATTTCCCCGTCTTTCTCTTCAGTACCAAACACTCCCTTCTTCACTGCAGGTACTTGTATTTCTAATTCGTCTGTTATGCTTGTGCAGATTCTTTCTTCTTTCTTTTGTAATTTTTAACTTCAATTGGCCTTCGGAATCTATATCCTGGTAATTATTTTACTGCTCTAGTTCCATTTTCGCCCGTGGATGGTAATCAATGATGTGGGTTTCGACTTTATTCATTGAAGAATACAATTGAAAAAAATAAAACTTATCTTTTCGAATTTTACTAAAAATTAGAACGATTTGATCAAATCCTATAGAATATGATATATGTGTTGTTTTACTATGTGGGGCAGTTCTTCTTTTGCCATTTAATGGCAAATTTGGTACTCATGAATAGACCGGATTGAACAGTATTAAAGAACCTAAAATCTCGTCAATTAAAATTTATACTGCCCATTTCTGTGTACCAAATATGTCATAATTGAATTCATTGTTGATGACTGTTCATTTTTCCTTTACTAGTATGTTTGAATCCTTCCGTCTTTCATTTGCGCGATGTGAATTCTTTTCAAACTTAACCTGATTTTTCGATGAGATTTTTAATAGAACCGTGGCTTGATTTTCTGTATATATTTCTGTATTAACTCAGTACTTTTCTGTATAATTTCTTAGATAGGCTTGAAATTGATTGGTGAATCTTAGTAAGTGTTCAAATTTGGCTTGGTTAATAATCAATGTGAACCTGAACTTAAGCAACTTGATTCATTATGCAATCCTATCCCGAGAAGCCGAATGTGACTATTTTCAAACCACATAGATCAAATGACCATTACTCAAAAGTATAAAAATAATCTGGCAATGAACTAATTGATTAATCTTTATTGCTTTCTGAATCATCAGCAATGGCAATGAAGCTGCTAGTTTCTCCTATCTCTCATCGATGCACATTTCCGACCCAAGACCAGCACCAAATTCATCCATGGCCCGGACGTGGACGCATGACAATGAGAAACAGAAGCCTTGTACTTCGAGCGTCGTCGTCCCTCGACAACGAGATTCTATCATCCACTTCTTCAGCTGTTCTGGAGCATTTACACCAAAACCCGCAGTCTCTTTACCTATTGGCAGATACGGCAGGCTACTCATTGGCCAGTTACTACACTTCTCTTGGCCTCTTTATCATCTCCGTTCCCGGTCTTTGGTCCCTTATCAAGCGTTCAGTTAAATCTAAGGTACCATACTTTTACCTCCATTTATCACGCATCATTATGCCAAAACGTAATTTAAGAAGCATGTTTGCCTAAGCTTAAAAGTTTTACTTAGAAGTAAGTTTTAAAATAAACAAACTTTTGCATTGGTCAAAGTGAGGCATAAGTTATTTATTTTGACATAAGGTTAGATTTACTTACAAAATTAGTTTTTACTTTAAAGTAAGACAAAATCAAGTTATCCAAACATCATGTTTGGAAACTTGACATTACTTAAAAGTAAATTTTACGTTTTTTAGCTTATTCAAACATGCTCGTAATAGATTGACAGTCTTACTTTATTTGTTTGATTACGTTGACAGTACTTTATTTTCTTCATCTCAGATCATTTTTCTTATTCACTTTATTTACCTGGAAATATTCTAACTGGCGTCTTCATTCTTAGGACAGATTGTGCAAAAGACATTCATAGGAGAAGGGGAGGGGAAGAAGGTGCCTAACCGGGTGGCAGGAGAAATTCTTTCATTCTTTACTCGGAATAATTTCATAGTGTTGGACAGAGGAGATACGATAACGTAAGCCACTAATCCCATCCTTAAAAAGTAGGGTATGAAAACAAAATCTCTTCTTGTAATAACCTTGCATATGTAAATTTCTGAGAATTTGCACTACCCCTATAATTCTATGTTCTCATATACGTCAATTGATATTTTCCTTCTCGACTCCTGTAATTGGTAAATTACATCATAGTCAATGTTAATTTATCGCTAAATAGTAGCTTAGGAGAAGTTTTGAGTTTTTCCATGTATAATAGCGTCCAAAAAGACATTTGTTTTCCTGTATGATCTTTTGTTTGAAAAGTGATAACTAATTCTTCTATTAATACTCAACCAGTAACAATGGGGTGGCATCAACTATGTACATTTACAAATGATTTAGAGGGCCATTTTCATTAGACATACACTGAAAGTTGTTAGATCGCCATTGTAAAATTTATTTTACTTCATAGTGAAAACTCGTCATCATAAATCTGTGTTTTTGCTTTGCATTTTCTGATATGTTTTCATTTACTTTAGGTTTGAAGGTACGATGATTCCAAGCCGCGGCCAAGCAGCATTGCTTACTTTTTGCACGTGCATAAGCCTGGCAAGTGTCGCCCTTGTTTTGACAATTACTCTTCCCGACATAGGAAACAATTGGTTCTGGTTGACCATATTAAGTCCTCTAGCGTAAGTCAAATAAGCCTTAATGAGATATCTGGTTTTCCTACTCTTATCTGAGATTAGATCGCTTAATGTGTAAAATGAAACAGGGGAGTGTATTATTGGACGAAAGCATCTAGAAAGGAGCAGATCAAGGTCAAATTGATAGTAGGTGATGACGGAACTCTATCGGAGATAATTGTTCAAGGTGATGATCAACAGGTGGAGCAAATGAGAAAGGAGCTTCAGTTTAGTGAAAAGGGCATGGTTTATGTGAAGGGCATTTTTGAAAGCTGAAAGTTGATATCATCTCATGTCGTAGGTTGTTCTTTGTTTTGTTTTCTCATAAGAAGTTTTGATGTGTAATTGTGCATAAAAGTGTTTGTCATTAATGTGCAAAGGTCGAGCGGGCCATAAATAGACACTTTCTATCTATTTATGGCAAGTACGTGATCTATATACTGACGTGGATTCTTGTACACATCTCATCGTGGATTTAAACTTGTTTTCAGTGTAGCAGGTTTTATAAATTATTTAAATTATAAATATGTAGAAATGAATGGTAGTCAAGTGGATAGTATTTGTCGGTCCTATGAAATCTGTCGATATAAAGTAGTTTGATCGTTTATGAACCAATTATAAATGGGAGTCGAGCTTTAAGATTTATTTTCTAAAAAAGTAACTTTTAAGCAGAGTTAAACTTGCACGTACTAGTATGTTGTTTTTGCCATATAGGCACGGAGATTTCAAAGAAATTGTTAAACAACAAAACATACAATATTAAGTGGAATGGATATCGATGTTGGCTTTAAGAAAGCCTTGACTAGGGTTTCACCTCAACTTCCTTCGAAACCAATACGTCATCTCTCTCTCTCTCTCTCAAGAAAAATGATTGCTAAATAAGTAAATATATTCTACCCACGGTAAAGTATGACGATTATTTTCTTCTCTTTGCTTTTGTTTTTTTCCTTTCTACTTTTATTTTTTCAATTATTGTTGAGAGTATAGAGATTGTTGAGTTAAAATACATTTTAAAGAAAGAGGTCATGTATATGGTACATGATTGTTAAACATCCTCCTTCTTTATTTATTTAATTTTATTTTAATTTTGATGCACCTAATTGAAAGTTTGAAAATCTAAAAATTATAAATATTTGAATGGAGGACTTTTGGGTCCTTATAGATGGTAAAAACTAATTTTTAGAATGAGCAAATCAATGTGTGTGTGTGTGTGTGTACATCGATTAAAATCATTTTTTTTTTTTAAATTGATTTTAAAATGTAAATTGAAATTATCTTATTTCTAACGCCTCAACACACTTCTAAATATTACTTTTTTAGTCCAAATCAATTCAATTACTAAAAATTAAGCACTTATAAAATCATGATTAATTACGTTAATGGTCATTGAAATATTTAGTAATTATGTAATGACCATTGAATTTATTTTCTTAACCGTCGCTCAAGTTTCTAATTGTTCCATAAACACTCGATTAAAAAAAACATTTAATCATATACGACATCATTAAGTGTCAATGTAACACCAAACGATATTAATTTTATGTCAAATCAAGAAAATTGGAGAGTTAGGAAGTGGAATTAAAGATGTTCAGACGAGAAAACATAATGTAGTTTTAGCCCTGTTTGGTAGAGATTAAAATCAATTTTTTAGTAAATTTTGATAAAAGTTAATGAAATGTGTAGTTGGAAAGTTGTGAGTCCCATGAAATGTATGATTTAAATTAATTCTTGACTTTGACTTGAAATTTTAATTCAAACCAAAAAATGGCTTAGTTGCATAATTTGTATAGTAAATTTCCAAATATTATGATAATTTTTGCTGACTTGACGTAATAAAAAATACTATTTGATGACATATTGATACTTTAGGATGTCATGCAAAATTTAATGTTAATTTTTTTTTGATTCAGTGATCATTAAGATAATATTAAAACTTAAATAAATATTATTGTTAAAAAATAAACTCAGTTACAATAGTAATAATTAACCCTTAACAAATACTAATAGAAACTTGCTCCAAACTTAAAAAATAAAATAAATAAAAAAAATGCTAAGTCACTCGCGTTCCCACGCGAGTATAGAAGAGCATCGGTTAAACCGGTCCGCTAGCGTATGCCCCTTTTTGTACCTACCAAAAAAAAAAATATAAAAAAAAAATAATAATAAAATTTCCAAAAGGTATATTATCGAGAATGACGTTCCACATTCGTTTCACTACAACTTCATCCACCTGATCTCAACACCAAATCCTCATGATAACGGTTTCGCTTTTCACATCTTTCACATTTTCAATTCTTTTTGTTCATTTTCATATATTTTACTATGAAATTGAATTTCCGAGAAAAAATGTAGTTGATTTCGAACGAGTATGAATTTTTGGATTATAGCCTTTTATGGGTTGGGTAAGTTGGACAAACATAATCTTTAACCGGGATACAGGATTCAGGCTATGCTGTATTGACAGCACTGTGATTGTATTGACAAACTAAGAGTTTTTTTTTTTTTTTTTTTGGGAAAAAAATGGCATTTTAAATTTGATCATGGTCTTTGAGTTGTGTATTGGATAAATGGAAGTTGGCAAGTATGGTATGCAATAGCTTTGGGGAAGTTTCAGATAAAAAATTGTGATGTAGAACCTTTTGGGTGGGATGTCATTGGTTTACGGAGATATGATGAAAGTTTATTAAGTTGGACCTTACATGCGAAATTATACAATTAACAAGCAAAAAGTCACTTTTTAATTCTTTCTAAATGATTAATCAATCAATCAATTCAATTATCCTATATTTGATTGCCGCACTTTATATGAAAAAATAATAAATAACACCAATATTGTTGATGGAGAAACCCAACTGGGTAAAAATTTTGGGACCAAATCAGTTACCTCCACTATAGACAATACGGATTTATAGTAAGATGCTGCCAACCAACTCCACTAGACTTCTCAATCTAATTCTTGTAACCTCCAAGATCAGCTGAACCCACTAGCTCTCGATCTTCTGCAATTGTCACTTCCAAGTGGAATTCCAAGAACGTCCCGTTCTTGTGCTTTTCTGTACTTGTAGTCCAACCTCTCTCAACCTCCAGTAGCCTATGAAGTTCTACCTTCTTAAGGGTGTTTAGGAAGTAAGTGTTTTGGATTCAATGGATTTGATGTTTTCCCCCAATTTGCGGTTGTATAATCTCAAGAGTAAATGGATTGAATCAATACATGAACATGCTCCTAAGTCTTCAAACAACAATATGAATATGTTATAAAGAAGAGGCACAATGAACAACCACCAAATTTCGTGCAAGACTTGGGGTATTTATAGTTGAAGGAAATTAGGTAGAATGTGTCGTGTAAGAAGCCTTAAAAACGCAAATTAGGTTTTTCCGGATAATACTGTCGCTCGAGCGAGAGCTCAGTGATAAGCGAGCTACTGTGTCTCGTTCGAGCGAAGTCCAGACAACAGACGGGCGATGCAACTTCTGTTTTTACCACTCGAGCAACAGTTGGGCGATAGGCTAACGAAATTACGGCGACGTTTACTCCTTTGTTCCATACACGAATCTTAGGATTTCTTACTTACCACTTGACCCTTTGACTTTTAAAAATTCTTTTACAACAATATTAATTTCACATAATTGCCAATTACATTAAAACCTAACATATGAAATAATTGAAAAATGGTATACTGTGTAAGGTTGGGTGTGGTACTCAGAGAAAATATCAGGTTAAGTTTTTGGTAACACGGACTTGAGTTGTGATTAGAAATGATTGCAAAAGTTTAATTGTATCATGAAGTCCAATTTGACTGGGCAATGTTGATAAACTTGGAAGGACTGGATGCGTTTATATCTCCTACGGATTTCTACCATATTTGATTAGTCAAGTCGAAGAATAAGTGGCCTAAAAAATCAGCTGGCACGCTATTTATAATTCGATCATGTCTCTATATAGAAAAAAGGGAAAATTAGATCATGTGAAGTTGCAGAATGAGAGACCTAAAAAATTAGCTTGCAAGGATGTAAAATGTGGCCAACCACTTGCCAACTTGCCCCGTGGGCGAGTTGTGGAGTGAATCGAGCTGGCATTTTCCTTTATGAATGGGCGATTGGCTTGCGGCTCTCGCACTTGAGGTGGAAAAAAAATTAATTTTTCAAAAAATAAAACTAATGTGATTATGTGAGCGGCTCGCAAGCTGATTGGACAAGTTGAGCCACAAAACTTTGAAATGAACCGACTCATGCTCAGGTCGCCCTAAGGGAAGCACAAGCCAACTTGTACCTCAGTTCGACCATAAATTCCCTACATGCTTGTTTGCAAGGATTATATATTATTTATAGTACATTTTGTACTCGAAATACTTAGGATAGATGTGGTCCAATCTGGCCTAGTTTCGATGGGAGCTATACCAAATCAAGTACTTGTACTTATAAATCATTGTACATGATGAAATAAAACCACACTCATGTGTTCTAATTAATAATTTTAAAATCAAACTAAAAAAAATTAATTCTATAGCTAGAACCATGAATCATATTTAACAGAACTTGGCTTTGCTGATGAAGCTAGCTGGAGCTTTGCAAGTGAAGCTAGCTGGAGCCATCAAGTGGAATTAGCTGGAATTGGAGCTGAATTAGTTTAACTGTTTTGTTAGTTAGTTACACGCGTTCACATTGTATTGGTTCGAAGAATTCAGTTAGTTAGTTTGTTAGATTCTTTCTTTTATTTATAGCACATTGAACTGTATTGTAATTGTAACTTTGATCGAGTTCAACACAATTTCCCTCTCTTCGTTTATTAGTTTATTCAATATGGTATTAGAGCAATTTTGTTTCAATCTTCCGCAATAATCTCTTTACTATTGCATTTTGTTGCTAATTCATCAGGGCATCCACAGTAGATTTGCAAAACCGGACAAATTCACCTTCGTCAATGAGTTATTCCACCATTGATGACGCATCTAGCCCCTATTTTTCTCCACCATTCTGATAGTCCAGGACTGACAATAGCAATCTTGTATTCCAACATGAGCTCGATGATATAAAAGATTATAGACATTAAGTTTCTAGTTGTTAATGAAAGAATTCAAAGTGATTAGGTTTCTATAGAGCATATTAGAACAAACTCTATGATTGCAGATTTGTTTACTAAATGACTACCACCTAGGGTCTTTTATGAGGATACTGCTTAGTGTTGTATCTTTTGATGATATGACAATTTAGTGGGAGTTTGTATTTGATTATTATTCGATTCAGACACGTTTTGTACTTATAGATATTAAGGTTATTTTAAGTAATAAAGTATTCAGTTCAATTTTCACTCTAATTAAAGTTTATGGTTTGATCTCATAAAAGAATAAGGCATGACAAATTGGAAATATGCGTGTTTAGATCACATTATGTAATTTCCATGCTACACATTAATACTTAATCTATGTCATTTGATTGTGTTGATATATGTAATCATTGATAGGTTTATTTATGATACATGTAACGAAAACCACTTTAATCATATATTGACATAATTTATGAACGAGATTGTTTGAAGATCCTTTAGTTATGATAGCAAAAATTTTGACGTCATAAGGTTATACACATTTATAAGGTAATATATATGTCCCAAGTGGGAGATTGTTAGATTTTAATTTGTCATGTGGGCCTACATATTTAATTAATTGTATATAAATGCTATCTTAAAATTAAACCCATTAAAAGTGATTTAATAAAGAATTTAAATTATTGGGTTTTGGGCAACATGTGTAGAGATCGAACACATTAGAGTTGTATTTGACGATAAGCCGAATACATATGAAATAATAAATAGGTTATGGTCTCCAATTCATATGTGATTCACATCAACACAAGAATACAAGTGAAACCATATTGAATAGGAAGATCCAAACCCACAATCAATAACAAAAAAATCAACAATAAAACTGAATTGTGACAATCAAGATTATAGAGTAAGAAACCAAAATAAATAACTAGAACTCAGAATCAAAATAGCCAATAATTAAGATTCAAGATTCAGAATTAAGATCGGATATTAAAGAATTATTCCCAAGAAAGCCAAGAATCAATGTTTAAGGTTTGATTCAAAAATATTGAACCAACGAACCAACACAATCATCGACAATATATTGACCCCGCGATTACAAGACTCAAGCATCTCACTTGATTTTTTTAAACACCACAATAAATAATCTTGATAAGTTCAAAATTAATTGGATGAAAAATAAGAAGAAATCAATAATGCCTTGCAATTAATCTCTCGAAAATTATATGTTTTTCAATTAAAATAATAACCCTNACTCTAAAAATAACAAAATATATCAAAAAATAGAGTTTTAACTAAAATAGAAAATTGCACGAAATTTGGAAAATTCGCGGCCGGAAATATGCGGTTGCATAGACCAATTGATGCCCTTCTTAATGGGTTCGATAAAGGGTCCAACATTTTCGTCCATTGCTTGAATCAAGTTGCTTCATTTCGTTTCATCTCCCATTCCCAACATGAAACTTGTACATTTGCTTGTCGTGATCAATGTTTCGTCCACTGTGGCTTGAGCAAGTAGTCACATTGTCCGGGCTTGCCCTCGTATCATGGATCACATCATCGCCTCTCTCTTTGAAAGGATTTGACCATAAATCTGTACATACATCAAAGAGAGAAAGATCAGAGACATTAAAGGTAGCCGAAACATTATACTCACCTGGAAGACCTAATTTGTAAGCATTGTCATTAATTTTTTCGAGGAGTTGGAATGGACCATTTTCCCATGACTGCAACTTCAACTTTCTTTGTTCTGGAAAGCATTCTTTCCTTAAGTGCACCTAAATTCAATCTCTTGGTTCAAATGTAACGTGCTTTCGTTCCTTATTTGCTTGAGAAGCATAATGATAATTTTTCTTCCCAATTTGCAACCTTACCTTTTCATGGAGTGATTTCACCACGTCGGTCTTCTTCTTTCCATCTAAGCTACAAATTTCATTCACAGGTTACTGAATTAAATCCAAAAGTGTTAATGGATTAAACATATTTACAATTTCAAAAGGTGAGTAAGAAGTAGTAGAATGCATGGACCTATTAAATGCAAATTCTATGAATGGGCTTACCCATCCCAACTCTTCAAATTATTATTGACTATAGTGTGTAACAATTGTATCATAGTCCTATTAGTCCTATTAACTACCTCAATTTGCCCATTCATTTGTGGGTGACAAGTAGTAGAAAACAATAGATTGGTTCCTAACTTATTTCACAAAATCCTCCAAAAGTGACTAAGAAATTTTACATCCTTATCCGATACAATGTTTTTAGGAATCTCATGTCAGCGCATTACTTTTTTAAAGAATAAGTTCACAATATTGGTGGTATCATCGGTTTTATGACATGGAATAAAATGTACCATCTTACTAAATCTATCTACCACTATAAATATAGAATCTCTTCATTTCTTAGTCATAGGTAAACCCCAACACAAAACCCATAAACACATCTATTCAAGGTTCACTAGGAACAGGTAATGGCGTATATAAACCCTGAGGTAAAACCTTAGATTTAACCTTTTTACACGTGATGCATTTACTACAAACCTGATCAACATCAACTTTCATTTTA
>CAIGRT010125600.1:0-11316 GCA_903798405.1 Fraxinus platypoda
TAGGAATTATTATAAATTGGATTCCGTTGTATTGTAACAAATAATATGTTTTCATGAAATAAACTTGGGAGGGACAGGGAGCTTCACGGGAGTATTGTGTTCTTTTATTTCATTAAAATCAACAAAATGTTTCGTTACTTTTTGATGTCCAACCGCATTGTAAAAAAAGAGTCATTGTGATAGCTGATAATTCATTACTTTATGTAACTAAAGAAGGGCATTTCAATGTCAGTACTTATATTTCAAATGATGAGGGTATTTCTCTAAAAAATGTTTATCACGTTCCAGGTTTAAAGAAAAATCTCGCATCGATCTCTCAGTTAGTTGATTCCGGGAGGTATGTTCTTTTTGGTCCAAATAATGTACAGATTCTTTCAAATATAAAACATATTGCTGCTGATGTTTTACTTACTGGAAAAAGGAAAGAATCATTATATGTTTTGTCTACAAGCGATGCATACGTTGAAAAGACAGGCCAAAATGCAAGTGCGGCACTTTGGCATGTTTGGTTAGGCCATGTTGGTTATCAGTTGCTGCAGAAAATCTCCACAAAGAAACTTCTCGATAGAGTTCCTCTCTTTAAAGAATTTCATCATGATGCGGTTTGTGCGGGTTGCCAATATGGAGAATCACATCGTCCTCCTTTCCCAAATTCAAAGAATAGAGCCTCTATTGCACTACAGCTGGTTCATTCAGATATCATGGGGCCAACAAAAATACCCAATTTTGCTGGTTTTCGTTATGTGATGGTTATTGTGGATGATTTCTCTCGATTCACTTAGGTATATTTCTTGGAACACAAAAATGAAGCTCTCTCCAAATTTATTCAGTTCAAAGAGCGAGTGGAGAAGGAATTTGGGTTGCCAATAAGGTGTTTACGCACAGATAGTGGAGGGGAATACATGTCCAATTGATTCTTTGCATATTGCAGGAAGCATGGGATTTGACGTCAAATGACTTGCCCAGAAACTCCACAACAAAATGGGGTTGCTGAGCGCAAGTTGGCACATCTAACGGCTATATGCTTGTCATGGTTGCATGCAAAAAACCTTGGAAAGGAGTTGTGGGCAGCAGCTATTCAATCTGCCTATCATGTCATAAATCGCTTGCCTCCTTGGCCTGGGACAAAATCATCTCCTTTTGAAGCATTATACCACCACAAACCAAATGTCAGTTATTTTCGAGTTTTTGGTTCAGTTTGTTATGTCCATATACTGAAAAATAATCAGACTAAACTTGATCCAAGGGCAAGGCATTGTATTTTTGTTGGTTATGATACTCATAGGAAAGGATGTAGATGTATGGATCCAGAAACAAAGAATGTTATTGTCTCTCATGATGTAGTGTTTGATGAAGTGTCATCGCATCAAGTTGATAACAAGGACATTAGCACAGTGATCTTGTGCCTTTTTTTAGTGATGTTACAACTAGTGAAAGGGGGAGTAATACTATTCCATCTGGAGAAAATATTCATGAAGACAAAGCTAATGGTACTACAATTCGAAGGTCTTCTAGACAAAGAAAGCAACCTGATCATCTAGCTGATTATGAAGTTCAGTTAAATCATTGCTCTATTTTGTCATGTTTTCTGATGGGAGATTCTTGTGAAAATGAGCCAAAATCCTACAATGAAGCTAAAGGGATTGCTGAATGGGAAGAAGCAATGATAGAAGAAATTTCAGCCTTAAACAAGAACTGCACGTGGGAGCTTGTACCAAAACCAAAGGATGCTGCTTTAGTTATTTGTAAATGGGTTTACAAATTGAAGAAAAAGGATGATGGTAAAATTGACAGGTTCAAAGCCCATTTTGTTGCTCGTGGGTTCTCTCAGCGATATGGTCTAGATTACAATGAGACTTTCAGCCCTGTTGCTAAAATGGTGACTATTCGAACTATTATTTCATTGGCTGCTTACAAAGGTTGGAAATTATGGCAACTAGACGTGAAGAATACATTCCTCTATGGAGAATTAGATCGTGATATCTTTATGAAGCAGCTACATGGATTTATTTCTAAGGAATTTCCTGATCATGTATGCCGGCTCAAGAAGGCTTTGTATGGCCTCAAGCAAGCTCCACGTGCTTGGTTTGGTAAGATTGCTCAATATCTTGTTTTTTGTGGGTTTAAGTCTTCTAATGCAGAACCAAGCTTATTTATTAGAAAAACATCTACAATGTGCATCATGCTTCTTCTTTATGTGGATGATATGACATTGCTGGAGATGACAATGTTGAAATAACTCGTCTTCAAGATGCATTGTCTACTCGTTTTGAAATGAAGAGTTTGGGTAAAACTAGTTGTTTTCTTGGTCTGAAGGTTAAAAGTTCAGATGGATATTTTGTTTCTCAAAAGGCATATGCAACAAGGTTATTAAGTCGTTTTTGTATGGGGGAGTAAAAGGCAATGACCACTCCTATGGAACCGTGTTTGAAGTTAGCTAAAGATGAAGGGAAATTACTGGAAGATGCAACACCTTTTCGACATCTTGTTGGTAGTTTATTCTATTTAACTATCACAGGGCCTGACATTGCATATTCTGTATGTGTCATTTCTCAGTTTATGGACAAACCATGTGAGGGTCATTTAATTGCAGCAAAGAGGATTCTTCGCTGCGTGAAAGGCACTCTAAATTATGGGTTATGGTATAAGCAACCTGTACCATTCCATTTGGCTGGTTTTGTTGATGCAGATTGGGCTGGTGATGTTAGTTATAGGCGTTCCACAACTGGTTAATGTTTTAATACAGGTTCAGCTGCAATTTCATGGTGTAGTAAAAAGCAAACCTCAGTCGCTCTTTTTAGTTGTGAAGTTGAATATGTAGCAGAAACAATGGCCACTCAGGAGTGTATTTGGCTTAAGAGGCTTATTCAAGAAATGTTTTCTTCTTTGGACTATCCAGTTCCCATTAAATCTGACAATGAAAGTGCCATTAAGCTTGCTGGAAATCCAGTATTTCGTGCCCGCACAAAACACATTGAAACACATTATCATTTCGTTCGAGAAAAGGTTTTGACTCGGGACATTCAGCTGCAGAAAATACAAACTGGAGACCAAGTTGCTGATATATTTACTAAAGCACTTGCCAAAGCTAAATTTGAAGGGTTTCGGGGAGCTCTTGGTGTTGTTGATAGCAAGTTTGCACTAAGGGGGGGTGTCACAAATTAGTGAAAACTTGCTGCTATTATATTCTAGTTTAGAAATTATCAAGTCAGTTTTTATTTGTAAGTTGTTTCAGTCTTCAGTTTATTTAGGAGTTTGTTATTTGGTCTTTGTTTGCTGAATAAGTTTAGGAGCACGTTCGTTCTTTCAGTTTGATTAGTAGAGAAATTTTAGGAGAATTTCTCTATATAAATTGCATTATGTACTTGCTGCTAAACACACCGCATCACTTCCATTTTCATTTTTTTGTATCTTTCTGGTTCTTGTTTTCAACAAGAAATAAAATACAGATTGAAGAATAGCATCTGTTCTTTTCCTGCTCCTCTGTTTCTCTACTGGTTTTCTTGCTTCTTTGTTTTTTTTTCTGAATCTGTTATAGATTGTTTCATGTATAATGATAGTTGACAAAGTTTGTTGACAATCATGATTTGGTATTATCATTCGTCCATTTGAAAAAAAATTAAAGTCTATTTTTAAATCAACTGTCTAGATTTTGCCACATCAAACATTATCAAAAACCTTCTGCCGCACCCCGGCTCTACCACACTTTGGTGACTGAATTTAAAAACCTTGAAAAACTAAGGAAATGTCAATCCAATATATATTAATGGTTATATAATGCAACTTGATCTTGCCAGCAGAACTGACTCCCAACTTATAATTAATTCAAGAAAATTTGAAAGTTGCTGATCAGTAAATTTCTGTCTGCCGCTCTGTCATTGTGTGATAGATATGATATATATAATGTAGAAATAGCATAGCACCTGCAGATGCATCTACCACTATTGAGCATTAAAGATGAGTGAATATTCAAGGACCACATCTCGATCGATCTCTCTAATATGGTCTGTGTTGTTATGATCATGCCCATAACATGTACTTATCTCTTCAGCTTCAGTGAATGCTTTATTGCCTTATGTATATCTCATTTATTTATATACGTATTCCCAATACCAGCTTCAACTGCACCACTCTTTGACTGTTGGGTTAAAACCCGCTTTCATCAACTAACTAAATTTTGATACAAAATCAATCCCGAAATTTCAGTTTCTTATTCAACTTCGTCTTTGAAAACTATAAAACTCTAGCAAGTGACATACCAAAATCCTACGCGAAATAATTTCTGATGTTAACCCTTTGACAATCTCATATTTCATTTGATTTGATGTTTGAGTAATACTTATAGATCCCTTGAAATGTATGAATAAAAATTAATTTGAGTGTTTATAAACATGAGCCAAACATAGTCTTAGTTTTTGTGTACTTTGTGGTATTCTATGATCCTCAACAAAATTACCTTTAAATTCATAAACTTGCAAGATTTCCCTTGTTAGGTACAAATTTCTCAAATGCTTTTAACTTGGAGTTTTACTATGTGTGATATCCCGAATCCGGGTGATGGAGACCCAACCAGATTTCAGATTATATACATATCTGGAAATAGATGAGGTAGTCAGAATAAATTAATTCAACTGCCTGGCTGCCTGCCTGTCCCTCCCTCGACAATAATACTAACGAACATACCATCACCACAACAAAAGTAGCTTTTTACGATATTCTTTTATGGCATGCATATAAAATATGTCATAAAAACAGACTTTTTACTGCATGCTTTAAATGTGTGCCGTAAAAATTTCATTAGTTGACATCATACATTTTGAGCACGCCATAAAAGCTGAATATTTGCGGCATAATTTTGTGATTTTTAAATTTTATGTAAAGAATAACTATTTATGGTGTGCTTTAATATGTGCCATTAATAAGAATTTATGGCAAACATGCTGCATGAGTTATTAAATAGTCTACAGTTTTTCAGGTAATAAGAATTTATGGCAAACATCTTGATACCCTAGATTGTACGAGTTATTGAATAGTTATGGGGAAAATTTTCATGATTTGCATAGTAAATGAGAATAATAGAAGATGATTGTAAAATGAGCTCTGATTAACCGATAAGGGAATGAGGATGATCGATAGAAAGTGAACTCTCTTAAATTTGAAATGGTTTGTGCCGTATTTATAACTCGAAACAATAAGATTTATAGTGAAAATTTCACTCGTTATATGTCATACAGTTTTCTCCATTGTCAATAAGATTCTTGTAAATTAGAACGTACGTGATATACTATGTACATGTAATTTTTTTGTGTTTATTTAACTCAAATTTATTTTTATATTTTTAGATTTATTGATTAACATTCTCCCAATTATATTAGAACACGATATAAAATCATAATTAATGACGCAACAAAATTTTCACATTAAAAATATCTAATTAATTAAATAAATTAACTAAAAATATCCCACTTGAAAATGTTTAGAATGTTTCTCATCCTAATCTACTTTGCATCTTTTGTGTTTTTCATGTAGATTATAAAACTAGGCATACCACTATAATCCTCATTTGGATCGACATCCGATTGTGTCTAAGAATTGAAATGAGTGGGATCGTTGAGGAGCCAAGATTTTTTTGAAATGCAGGAACACATAAAGCGATAAATAAATTACGATTTTTAGTTTATATTTGCTGATTAAAAACAACATAACCTAATATATTATTTCAATCATTGTGTGTAGTTTCTACGTAAATTCCAATATGAGTTTCGAAAAGAAGAATAAGTATTTATCCCAAAAATATAAATTAATGTAATTTAAATAATAATGCAATTTTTACAAGAGATCTTAGCTTCAAGAACATTGAGACCTAGCTATGCTTAGAATTTGTACTATGTTAACCTTGTCTGCTTAGAATTTTTACATACAAAAGTTTAAGTGGGGAACAAAATTTAAATTTTGTAATCTATAAAATAAAAATATTAGAATCAGCTTTGGGGGAAACTGCAATCACACTGAGTAGCCAATTAATATGTTGCATCAACACTTCTATTTGTTACATTTCGACAGCTAAACTTTGATACTAAACTAATGTAGTGGAAGAATGGGAACAATGAACTCCATGCCCAAAAAAAAAAAAATATAACTGTTGACTTATTTAAATATTCTCGAGTTTGGAATCTCTTATTTGTTTACTAGAAAATATAATTACGAAATTTTGATATTATTTTAAGAAAAAGTCTTTCTTTATTCAAATTCAACTTCCTCTACCATATAACAAACCTTCTAGCTTTTGAAGGAAAAATAGTACATAAGACCTCCTAATCCAATCAAGCATAACTCTTCATCATGAAGTCTAGTTACTAAAATAAGCATATAACTCCTAAATTAATCTAATTATGGCCCACGTTTGGTTCAACTAAAAAAAATATTAAAATTTAATTCAAAGTCTACAATTAATTTTAACCACATATTTCACTGAATCTACAACTTTTCAACCACACACGTTCCATCTTTTTTTTTAAAATCAAAATCTACTAAAAATCTGATTTTTATCTAAATCAAACCAGACTAAAAGTTAAACATGGTTCATAATCACAATATAACACCCCTAATTAATTAAAAAAAAATAGTTAAAAAAAAACATCACCTAATTGCACATGATTTCTTCAACAAACAAGAATTGTGAAGATCATGGGTTGGTTAATATTTGAAGGGAAGAAACAAAGTTGTTGATTCCAATGTTGGTTAAGCCTTCCTGATTGGTAGACAAACAACCAATTTGTCCCACCAATTGTTGAGCAAAACAAATATTGTTAGCATTTCAAAGTCAAATAATGTTTTGGTTGGTAGCCACTAAATCTTCAATCGATATTCTCCTATAAACTTTGTCCTATTACATATACTCAATTTTAATTTTTTATCCCACTGCTCTTTTTCTCTCATAAGCATTATCTGGTTTTTCTTATTGATTGTGACTTGAAATTAATAAAAGTTGAGCAATGGAGACATGAAAACGAAGTTTGAGGCCTTAGCACATGCACTTCAATTGAATTTGCTTATTTCTAATCAAATCAATGTGGAAATCTTAATTTGTCAAAAGATATAGAACTGTAAAAAATGTTAATATCTATCAAATAAATATCCTCCTTTGACATTTCTTTAAAAGGAGATGTATTTCACATTGATCGATTTGAATTTCTTGTCTTAAAAATTTTCAAATTCTTCGGATAGAAACTTGAAATAAAATCTTTCTTGTCTCCCCTCGATAGTTTGTTGTATATCATTTTTAAAAAAAAAATAACTATATGTTGATTAGTTTGTCCACAAATAGAGATAGTGACTCTTCAAAAAAAAAAAAAAATCAAATTCTATCATTGATTTTACAGAACTAAAATCTACTATCCCAATTTAGTTGTCCTCTTAATTATTTCGTATTGAGCTTTTGATGCTTAGATACAAAGTGAAAACATCTGTCTCGTCTTGATTTCTCAACAACAAAAAGTGGTGCAACCCTCCACCCCATACCACCTTAATCCTCAAAAAGTTTAGAGTGGGGATTAAGATTGCCAGCTTTAAGTGAGCAAAATGATGATGTTGGAAGGAGTCAATCTTGATAACAAATTGAAATTCAATTTGTCAATGTTCCTATCAGTTCCATGTTGTGTCTATCATGGGTACTTCCACTAAATGACAAAACATTTCTGGGACCATCCAATTACAATTAACACTGTGTTATGTGCATTAAGAGAGAGAGAGAGAGAGAGAGAGGATTGAAACACAAACAAACTAGTAGATCATGAGATAATATTGCAATGCATAAAAAACTAGGTGACAAATATTTTAACCTTATATATATGTGTATATCATGTTTTGGCATCTTCAAATGTCAAAACTTTCATGTCATAACAATTTGACTATGCCCATCCCTAAAATTTATGTGTCAAGGCTTCAAACTCACCAATCTTGTGCTATGTTTCATTCCTAAACTCACACACAATGCAATATAGTACTCCTTATCTCTTGTACTGAACTGCCCCATATTTGAGGATCCTAAATTGTTTATTATATGCCCATAATTTATTCTTTTGGGGCCTCATTCAATTTTTGCCATGTCCAAATTGCTTGGAGAGTTCCTCCAAGAGCAACAACAACCATTTGCCTTGGAGGTCTACCTTCTTGAAAGAGGCTATCTCAAAAGTACTAATCTTAATTCAGCATCCAATTTCCGTTGTGGCTCGACTAGTTCTGCTAATTTTTTTAACAGATCAGCTAGCAATGGCCTAAAGAATAGAAAATATGGTATCCCGAGTTGTTCAAAGTTCGTTAAAGGTGTATTTACCCGGCTCTTGTCCGGTGACAAGAAATATAGAAGTGGAGATCAAAATAAGATTGCTGCAGAGATTAGCAGGTGTGAAGAAGATATTGCAGAAAATGATAAATTTTCCACAGCAAGCAGCACATCTGTATTCAATTCTTGCTCAGAAAGCGATGTGGATGATGTAAATTTTTCGAAAGCAGATACTGGACAGAAGGGCAATCATCTTTCTATGAAAGAAGTAGAAACAAAATTGAAATGGAGAGCTGTGGAAGAAAATAAGCAACACAGCCCTGTATCAGTGCTAGAAGAAACAGAAACTGAATCCGATGATGGTTCTCCACTTCATTACAGTAAGTTTGATTATCTTTTCTGAATGTTTTGCTAGCCAAAAAAGTCGAGGTTTTTTAATCTTCATGGACAAACCTTTTATTTGCCTCGAGCTCTATAATCCATCCTCCCCAGTCCCTGAAAGCCCTTCTGGTGGCCTACCCCTCTTTCTCAACTTGAGTGTCTAATTTCCAGACGGTAATAATAGTATCTTTTACCTAAACTGGTGACTCGTTTTTTTAAGAAACGGGACAGAGACCAAAACATGCCACTGAAAGACTTTACCGAGAAAAAAAAAGGATTTCCAAAAGGGGCCGTGTTATTGTTTGCTTAATAGTTTGGTAGCGGAATTACTATAGAATCTTCTCATAATCAAATTTTCTCAGTATAATAGTTTCCTTTTGTCTTTGTTTTACAGAACAAAACAATGATGGGGAATCCTCAACCTCATTTTCTCCATGTAAAGTCATGAAACCAACACATTATAGTGTCCAAGAACTTCAAAAGCTTGCTGGGTCGAATTCTTCGACTCAATACATGAAGAACAAAAGGGCCTTACAAGAAACAAAGCAGCTTCTGTTTGATTGTGTGAGGGAGGTGGTAGAAAACCACAGAAAAAATGACAGAAGAGGAGAAAATCTTAAGAAAATATTGGGACCTGAGGAACTTTGGAAGAATGTTTGTGAAAATGTATGGTTATGGAGCCAAGATTCAATTAGTGAAACTAACATAATTGATTTGCTGCATTTTGATTTCTTGGCTTCTACACAAGAATGGTGTGATTATGAACAGCAGAAAAAGGATATTTCTATGGAGGTTGGTGATGCAATTCTGGACTATGTCATCGATGAGATTATGGTAAATATTGTATAATGAAATTATTTAACTATTTCTATTAGTTGAATATCTTGTTCTTTTACTTCTCATCCCTTGCGTCTGTTTTCTGAGTCCAAAAATAGGATATTGATAAAGTTTTGCATGTTTAATACGCAAAACTCGACAATATAAGACATCTATAACTCGAATTTATATATCCTTAAGTAAATTTCATTAGTGCTTACTAAATTTTCAGTAAAATCTCAATTGGGTCACTATACTTTTAATTTATTTCTCAACTTCAATTTAGTTTCAAATTTCACAACCCCGTCACATTTTGTCACATATCGTTCTCAAAATTGATAAAAAGTGCTTAGTAGACAATCTTAGAAACTAAAATGACAAATCTGGGTTATAAAAATGTTTAAAAGACGTGTTTTTTTTAAAAATAATTTTAACACTTTTTTGATGTGGCATAATGGTAAATTGGTATGGTACCTATAATGTAGAATGTTCACTGTAGTATAGCCGCCAATTATTCAATTTTCACCAATTTGGAAGACAGATTAGAGTGGTGAAATTTGGAACTAAATATGAAGTTCATGATCCTATTGAAACCAAATTAAAGCTTAGCGACTTAATTGAAATTTTGCTGAAAGTACAGTGACCACAGATATTTATGCCCATGATTCTGTCTTATTCATCGTATGTTCAGTTAAAGAAATTAATTTAAATTCAAGTCAAAATCAAAAATTAATTTTAATTATGAAATTCATAAGACCAACAAAGTTTCAACCACAAATTTTATCAACTTTTTATTAAAATTTACTAAAAAAATTGATTTTTATCTAAATTGAACAGTGGCTAAATATGTTATACAAATATTAATCAGTTGTGTCGTCATTCATATTCTTTAGGAAAAACTAATTCCGGAAATTAGTTTCAGACTTTACTTAAAGCATGTTTGAGTCTCATTTTTGTCAAATAATGTACTTTGGAATGGTAGATTGATGGAGAATGTGCACTTAAAAAATAAGAAAATATTTTGAGTTTGCGTGTAATATTATTTTATTGAAGAATATCTGATTGAAAAGAAAAAATGTATCTCGAAAATAATGGATTAAAACAAGGGCTTACAAGCCAAGGGTAGTTGTAGATAAGTCCCTTTTCTAGCCAGTTCAGGCAATTTACCTTTTTTAAGTTATATATGGCTGTCAGCCTTTATGAATGAAAGATTGATTAATGAAAAATAAATGCATAAAAATTGATATTTCAACGCCCGAAAAAATATATGTGAATCTTATATATAAATAAATTGCACATTGCCTTTTATTGCGTTAGTTGTAGAAGATAGTACATGTCCGCCGGCTGCACGTGGCAAGGACACATTGCCTTTCTGTCTCTATTAGAGGTGATTAAAACTAGAGGAAATTACACCTACACCTACTTTTAGATTTCCATTTTCACAAATCACATCACAAATTTAAATTTTCAAAAATCACGTTTTTTATATTTTATTAAATATTAATTATATTTCATCTATCTCCTCTCTCTAAATTATAATTACCCAAACATAACCCTAATTTTATCCATCCTCCCCTACTCTCTCTCTCTCTCTTCCCCTATCTTCCCCGCCGCTCTCTCGCTCTTCCCCGCAACTGAAGGTGCCGTCGATGCGACGCTCACGACGTCGCCGCCACAGCAACGTCACTCTGAAAGCTAGTGGCTCCGTTTGCATAGCGACGATGCAGTAGCTGTGTCGCTTGACGGTGTTGCGAAGTGACATCGCCTCTCGGAGCGACGACATCGCCCCTTAGAGCGGCGTCGCTTGACAGTGTTGCGAAGTGACGATGGCGTCG
>CAIGRT010125631.1:0-19567 GCA_903798405.1 Fraxinus platypoda
ACATAATATCTTAAATTTGAAATTGATAAAATTATGAAATTTTCCCCAAGAAAAAGGCCATTAATGAGAATACCACGCGGTAAGAGTGGCCCTAACATCCAGCGCGCCAAACTCTCCTCATCTATAAATTTACTTCCTTAACATTCGCTTCTACGCTCATCCCTATCACAACACAATTACCACCATTATCACCACCCGCGCCGCCGCCACCCTCCGGAGCCAACTCCACTCTCCCTCACCCTTCTCGCCTGGGAGTTTTAAGTCAGATTAATCAATATATATGGATGTTCGTCGGAGACAAGCCAAGATACCCCAGTCGGTCAAAATTGCCGCCGGCCAAACACCCATGAAACCTCACAACCCCAAAGCCTCCGATGCCCTTCCTCTACCTCTTTATATCACCAACGGACTCTTCTTCACCATGTTTTTCTCCGTCATGTACTTCCTCCTCACACGGTGGCGTGAAAAGATCCGTAACTCCACTCCTCTCCACGTTGTTACGTTATCCGAATTAGCCGCCTTGGTTTCTCTATTGGCCTCTATCATTTACCTCTTAGGATTTTTCGGCATAGACTTTGTTCAGTCCGTCATTTATGGATCAAACGAGGATGCATGGGAAGTGGAAGAGGAAGAAAATGAGAAATTCATTATCGAGGAAGACAGTCGCATGGGGGCATCCCCCGCCACTACTCTCGGTTGTGCCGTTCCGCTTGTCCCTATGATCCCACCGCAACCCACCAAGGTTCCGGTTACTGAAAAACCTGGACCTATAATCACACCACTATCAACAGAGGAGGATGAACAGATTGTAAACTCTGTAGTGGAAGGGCAGGTTCCATCATACTCTTTGGAATCAAAGCTTGGAGACTGCAAAAGGGCAGCTTCAATTCGTAGAGAGGCATTGCAGAGAATTACTGGGAAATCATTGGAGGGACTGCCTCTTGAGGGATTCGACTACGAGTCGATTCTCGGGCAGTGCTGTGAGATGCCAGTGGGGTACGTGCAGATTCCGGTGGGGATAGCTGGGCCTTTATTGCTTAACGGTACGGAGTTCATGGTGCCAATGGCCACGACGGAGGGCTGTTTGGTGGCTAGCACCAATAGGGGCTGCAAGGCCATCTATGCATCAGGCGGCGCCACCGGCACTTTGTTGAAAGATGGGATGACTAGAGCTCCGGTGGTGAGGTTCGAAACCGCCAAGAGGGCCGCCGAGTTGAAGTTGTACTTGGAGAATCCGGGGAATTATGAGACTCTCTCTGTTGTCTTCAACAAGTGAGTATTTTCTTCCACTCCGTCTTGTTTATATATTAATTACACAATTCTTGGAAAGTTTACAATTAATTATGTGTTTAATCAGTATAGATATCCTTCCCTTAGTAATTTTACCTAGGCAACCAACACATGCTCGCTCTTGTTCGATTGGAATAATCAATCATCGGATGATGCTTATATTCGGCTATTTTCACTCATGTTTGGGCTCCATTTTTTCAAATCTAATTTTCAGCTACATAATCTCCTATAAAATAATGTTAAATTTTTCTTATTTTTAACCATACATTTCTTTAAAAATCACTAATCCAAAACACATTTTCTCCCGAAATCTCATTATAATGGAGCCTAAATGATGGTTCATGTTATTGAATACCATGAGAAAATTTGAACTATGTTAGGCTCATAGCCTATTAATTTCTTGTTTATACCATAGAAATTTTATTTTTCTTGTCTTTTTCCTTCTTAATTTAAATTTTTGGTTAGAGACTCTTGATATTCGGTAGCGGTGTTCTAAAAAAGCATCAACTAAGAGTGAAGCGGGAACGAAACTTCTCTCCTTAGCAATAAGCGCGAAATAGTTGACCTTTTAATGCGCGATTAGGAGTGCCTAGGCGCTCTTTATTATTTTTTTTCTTTTTTTAAAAGCCTTTTATCTGATTTAGTTTCAAGTTTTTCTATTTTTTTTTTTTTTTTGAAAATTGTATAATTCATTAATTGTAGGAATTATTAAGTAAATGTAATATTTATAATTTCAGATGTTTAATATGTATTATTTTAATTATTAAAAAAAATTTAGAACGACTAAAATTTTTACATAATATTAAAAATAACGTCTTTTACGTCTAGGCTCGTAAAGTTTGAGGCTTGAATAGGCTCGTAAAGTTTGAGGCTTGAACGCCACGCCTAGCTACGCTTTACATTTTTTTAGAACTTTCTTGGTAGTACCCATTTTTTATTCAGTGGTCAGTAAATTTCAAAATAATTTTTAAAATTCCAAAAAGAACAGTGATAAGAATTTGCTTTCAATTCTTACTCTCTGACTTCGACTTGTATTTGAAGTTTACATGTATCCATTATTTCGGCGGGGTTGGTGAGATTCACAATGAAATAATTTCAACAGTTCATACACGGGTCATTGTAAATGCTTTTCAAAAAGAGCAAAAGTATTTGTACAGAAAGAGTTGTACCAGAATTGTACCAGAATAGAGACAAAATGTGGGCCCCACCATGTATTTAAAAAGAAAAAAAAATGTGCGGGCCCCACCTTGTGTGAGTGATCTGTTGCAATTCTGGTGAATTTTTTCTGGTTGTGCAGCAAAGTTCTTTCAAAAATATGTTCACACTAAAGGTCTTTTCGCGATTTTAATATTGTCAAGTACTGTGTGCCATTTTAATATTGTCGAGTACGGCGTATCAGACGGCATGTTGTTAGAATTAATGTGTATGTTTGATTGGGGCATGTGCAGATCAAGCAGATTTGCTAAGCTACAACGGATTCAATGTGCAATAGCAGGGAAGAACCTGTACATTAGATTTAACTGCAGCACTGGTGATGCAATGGGGATGAACATGGTATCCAAGGGAGTGCAAAATGTTCTTGATTATCTTGGGAATGATTTTCCGGATATGGATGTTATTGGCATATCTGGTATACACCTTAACTTCACCTTCACTCATTTACTTCCTGTACTTTTTAACTATTTAATTCGCGTAGGATGTACAAGTCGACCATGTGGTGTGGTACCCTTCACGAGCTTTAAAGTCGATGGATTTTCCTTTTACTATTAATTTAATTATTGCTGGTATATGTTCACATGTTTGCTTATCGAAGTACTCAAATTTTCTCAGGAAACTTTTGCTCGGACAAAAAGCCAGCAGCAGTGAACTGGATCGAAGGGCGAGGCAAGTCTGTCGTTTGCGAGGCAATTATAAAGGAAGAGATTGTAACAAAGGTTTTGAAGACCAATGTTGCTGCATTAGTAGAGCTCAATATGCTTAAAAACCTTGCTGGTTCAGCAATTGCTGGAGCCCTTGGGGGGTTCAATGCACATGCTAGCAACATTGTATCTGCAGTATACATAGCAACCGGCCAGGATCCAGCACAAAACATCGAGAGCTCTCACTGCATCACGATGATGGAGGCGGTAAATAATGGAAAAGACCTTCATATTTCAGTCACCATGCCTTCCATTGAGGTACGTTTACACAATTTAATCTGATCATATTAATTAGGCCAAAATGTCAGAAAGCAGATACAATATAGTCTGGATTTTGGGTCCACACTAAATTTTGCATTATTGTGCAATATAATTCAGGTGGGCACAGTTGGAGGTGGAACTCAACTTTCATCTCAATCAGCTTGCTTGAACTTATTAGGAGTAAAGGGTGCAAGCAAAGAGTCAGCAGGGGCAAATGCAAGGCTATTGGCAACAGTTGTAGCTGGTTCTGTTCTTGCTGGGGAACTGTCCTTAATGTCTGCTATTGCAGCTGGACAACTTGTAAAGAGTCACATGAAATACAACAGATCAAGCAAGGATGTTACCAAGATTTCCTCCTAAGGGAAGACCCACAATTAGATGTAGAACAATGTATTTTGCCATAAATCAAACGTGTAAAATAATGCAAGTCGATTAAATTCTAGATCGAAAGTGTTGAAATTAACGAATAAAAAACAAGGCGAAGGAGGGGCGGAACATAGGAGAAGTGATGACAAGGAACAAGTTGTCCATATACCATTTCCTAGCAGCACCATAAACATAGGTATATTTTGGGTGCCCCTTGTTTTCTGTAAAACCTTTACATTTGTTACGTGTTATTAGTTTGTTCCCTTTGTATCTTTATACGTATCATCTATTCAATCAGAATGAAATGTATCAGTTTGTTCAAAACACCAATGTATTTGTGTTCCAAACGCAAATTATTGTTCTGGAAGTCTGATTGTATGGCATCAAAGTTTCTATAACAGACTACATTGAATAGTTTCCCTGATATTTGTGTTCCAAATCCAAAAATGTCTTCAATCTCACGATTATCACTATTACCTATAGCAAAATTCAGTGAGCAACGAGTAACTTTTTAAATGGCTTTTTCTATCTAAACACCACTCACTAATTTTTTTTCCACAAATCTCTACCTTTTCGATCTGAAATTGTTACAATCT
Organism: Fraxinus platypoda; assembly: GCA_903798405.1. Taxonomy (NCBI): domain Eukaryota; kingdom Viridiplantae; phylum Streptophyta; class Magnoliopsida; order Lamiales; family Oleaceae; genus Fraxinus; species Fraxinus platypoda. The sequence continues at coordinate 4,433 of CAIGRT010125631.1, forward strand.
CCATGTTACCTCTTTTATTATGCAATCAAAAGTTTATCTGTCTCTAAATTTGCTTATTTGAGTTGTTTGTGTCCAATTCTAGTATAAATTCTCTTATCCTACATTTTTTTTTTCATATATTTTTCCAAATAAATTACAGCAGATTGTTGAAGGTTGGTGAGTTTAATCAATTCTTTGGTACTTTCAACACTCTAGAAACTACTCCGCCATTAGATCATGATAATAGTGGTTTAGGTGATGACCATGGGAGTACGAATTCAATTTTATTTTAATGATGTTGAAGAAGATGAAGAAATGACGATAGTAGGTTCAAGCAATAAACGATGAACGAATGAATGAAAGACTAAGGGCATGTTCTCTTTGCTGTTTTCAAGTCGTTTTCTGTTTTCGATTTTCCAAAATAATGAAAACGCATTCTCTTTCCTATTTTCGAAAATGCATTTTTGAAAACAAGTTTAAAATTTACAAAGAAAACTCAAAACGACAAATTTGTCGTTTTGGGTGTTTTCAGTTAAAACTTGGCCAAAATTACGCGTTTTCAACAATCTAAAAATGGACACTCAAAACACAAAACCTAAAATGAATTCAAAACTAAAAATACAAAACTGAAACACGAAGAGAACAACTCCTAAGCGTTGAGAACACTTCAAATTAGTGGTCACAATGTTGTAGTACATGGATAGCTGTAGTACAAAGTACTGTGTAAATACTTCAAAGAGAAGTCAGCTTGACAAAAAGGGACACAACCTATCTATATAGACACTAAAAATGTACAATCAAACATAAATGTTTGGAACGTAATTAGCCGCAAATCCAGTTCCGATCTCCTGGTACAAGTTCTAGTATTGGTCTTAACAACTTGGTCATTCACAAGAGTACATGCGCGAGGTATGGCGATGTTGGTAGCCCATTGTTACACGTTTTATTTACGTAATTACATCGCAAGTGTAGAGTATCAAATTTTGTAATATAAAGATTAAGTATGGATGTCGAACCTATATGGGTTGAAATTCAATTTATTACTAAGTACTATAATTATGTAGCTACTATTTTATCTAGACAATAAAATTATAATATTAATGGTTTTAAACTAATCTAATGATGAATATGATGACCAATTCAACGATATCGATGCAAGTTTTAAAGATTTATCAATAAGAGAAAGCATAGGGTTTTGATTTACCTAACTATCAAATATGTTTCTCAATTATATAGTTATTTCTAATCAATTTTCCTAAATTTATAAGCAAGAGTCCTAATATAATTATACTCCCTCTCTCGAGTGCCGAGTAAAAAATATTTCTATAATTTTGTGATGTTTATCATTTGAGCAATTTCACAATAAAAAAGATGAATATCAGCATCGAGTACCCATGACAAATAGTTTTTGTCAGACATGTCAAGTGCATCAAACTCATGTTTTGTGATGTTTGCCACTTGATTAACTACACAATAAAGCAACAAGAAAATACAATTAGTTTCGAAGAATATGATTAAATATCAAGTAGTCAATATCATCATGACATAAGTTACGTGTTTTCCTTCAAGGAACACTAATTTAAAATAATATGTTTTTTGAAATATGTGCTACGTCGGGAGCACGTTGTATTTTATTATTGCTTCTTCAGGAACAATATGTCAATATTCTTCTGAAATATTGAAAGTTATAATTTATGCTCTTCAAGAGAAAATAATATTCTTCAAAAATATTAATTATAATATTGTGCTACTTCGGGAGCAACATGATAAATTATAGAAAAACATCTAAAAATATTTAATTACTATATAGACATGATATGAATTTATATAGAAAAGTTGATTACCAAAAATATAAGGGTCTGTTTGATTGCAAATGTGGAAAATTGGTGGAAAGAAAATGTTTTACAAAGAATTGATTTGCCTAGAAATTGTTTTACTGCGAATTGTAATTATGTTTGATTGGTATAATTTTTCATGAAAAATGTTGAAAATTTAGTGTCTGTTTGGCTTCATTTTTTTATGGAAATTATCCATTAAAGTAATAATTTTTTCTACCATTAGGTCTAGAATTTGTTCCAATTAGCAAAAAAAAAAAAATGGTGGGGAAAACAATTTCCCCAATTTCATGGAAAATGTGCACGTGAGTGTAATGGGGAAAAAATTTTCCATGAAAAATTTGTACTATCAAACAAGTCAAAAACTAGAAAATGGAAAAAAAATTCCTACTTCCATCGAAAATGAGGGTTATCAAACGGACCCTAATAGTAAAAAAACCATCCAAACATGGACGTGAATTGACTTCATATACATGCAAATGTGACAAAGTAATCTTTATGCATATAATGAAATAATTATTTTGCCTACACAAATCCATGAATTGACGAAATACTTAATCATTGAATTGGTATTAGGAAACCATCAATTCATATAATGGATACATAAAAAGTAGGTATAACTACTGTATAAATGCACACGTCACGACATTATTATATTTAAAGATGCATGTCATTATTTAGGACATCATGAAAACTTTTAACTCTTTCACGCAAACATGTAAATAAAAAAATCATTATCCAACAATTAAAAAAAATCATTGACATGGAATGAAAAAAATCATAAAAATCATTCACTTTGGCGGCTACAGATTATATATCCACCAAAATATTGATTCCCGCATTACCTTCCGTGAATTTATCTGTAATAAGAAGATGAATTGAAATTTCTTTTGAAACAGATGATGTCGTCCTCTTTTTTTTTTTCCTAGAGAATACTAAACTTAAATTACTAAAAATTATGCTATCGTGCTAATAACGTTTTATGAAAAGAGGGAATAAAAGTTAATAAACTTGTGTGTATTATAATAAAAACAAAAACTCTATATTTATAAGAAATGATTAAGGATACATATGGTAATAATTTCTAGGATTGCAGAGGTACAATTGTCATTCACCAATAATTTACCATTTACAACAAATTTAAAAGTAATTTTTCTTCAAACATATTTAGTGCTATTAATTCCCATTTACCAAATCTCCTCAATGATTTTTAATTTTTGACAAATGGTAAGTAATTCATTTCAAATAAGGCATATTGTTCATATAATTGCACATGTGCATTTTCAATATTCACACACTAATGACATTTTCTACGTCGCCATGCACAACCTAACTTGGTTGCAGTTATATTCTGGGCAGTATCTGTCTTCATTATTCCCAAATTTTATTGGCACATGAGGTATGTAGGCTCGGTCTTACTCACCAAAATGTTGATACATCATCTATCTAGGACTATTCAACTCATAAATACTTCAATCAGCAAAATACTTTACATCGAGTAAAATCTACCGTAAAAATACTAAGTCAATCATAATTCTATGAAGGTCAACCTCTCTCAAATTCACCATTATGAGGTACGCATGGACCCATTCGAGAAGGATATGTAACGAGTCAAGACACGAGCAATTCACAATCAATATTTGATAATAGACCAAAAGAATGACATAAAAAATTCCCTTTCTTCATAAGTAATGGGTATCAATAAACATGAAGATTGACCACTAGATGGAAATAAAATAAACTCTCTCCTGTGTTAGTAACTAATAATCTTGATTGGGGCTGACAATAATTCAAGGTTATTTCCACTAGAAGAGTTTCAACGTTCAATCACTCTTGCCCGCTTGAGCACCAATTTCTTGCAGGTAATGTTCTGCATCTAAGGCTGCCATGCATCCTGCATAACAAGAGTAAAAACCCAAGTTAGCTCCAGTCAGAACGACAACACATAAGAAATAAGTTGAGAATATTTCCATCCATTCAGTCTAGCTAGGAGGTGATTCTATTTCTTGTTACGGAAGTTGCTGCAAGGGATACATAAAATCAGCACAAGCAATTAAAAAGAGTAAAAAGCCCAAGTTAGATCCAGTGAGAATGACAATGCACAAAACTAAGTTGAGAATATTTCAATCCATTCAGTCTGCAAGGTGATTCTATTTCTCGTTACAGAAGTTGCCGCAAGGGATGCATAAAATCAACATAAGCAATAATAAAAGGTTTAATTATAAACAACACATATTGGTCTAATGGAATATCCTTCACTATTTCACCAAAATGGAATGAAATGATCTTGTTTTGCTCCCTAGTTGAAAAGCGATGACTTGAGCGACTACAAACGCAATCAAAGAAGGCTGTTAAGTCAAATGGTTCGGAAAGTGATGAAATTATCATTAAAATATTATCTTGAAGGTGAGGATGTCTGTGTCCAAGAAACGCATATAAAGATGTAATTAGAAAGGATTTGAGCTTTTGTGACTTGACTATGAACCCAGTTCTTGATAGAATAGGGAAAGAAAGATGAGTAACTGTGCAAGCATACCTGAAGCAAAAATTATATATATTTCTTACGCGTCAACAGTTAACTACTCTTCGAAAGGAAAATATTTTCTTTCAACTACCAAAGTCACAGAAAGGCACCTTATTGAATCTCAGTAAAAGTATGTGAGGAAACAAAGGAAGAAAAATATTCTCAAGCAATTCTTAACAACTCAATCAATACAGTTTACAAGTGACGTACAGGGAATGAATAGCAAGGAAGACAACAGCCAGCTAATGAGACCATGACAATGACACTTGTATTTATTACAGAAAAGAACCAATCATAAGAATGATGCAACTCCTAGTGGAAGGGAAAAAGAATGAGATATGTGGAGCTAACTAATTTATCGAATACCGTACATAACCACAATTACCTTAACTTGTCACCCTAACAGAGAAAGTCCTCAGTCTGTTTTCACGGCCTTTCAATTTGTAAGTTCTCCAACAATATCTAGGAGCTCATTTTTGTTAAAAATAAAATAAAATAACACACATAGCCCAATTATTTTGCTTAAACACAGAGCCCCCTTTAATTTTTGACTTGTAAAGTGAAGACTAGTTTAAAGATATCATTTTGAAGCACCATAATTAATTAATTATAGGAATCCAAGGAATTTGTTTCTGCAAGCTGGTGCAGTTTCACGTAGTTAAAATAAAAGATGAGAACAGGAGCTAGAAATTTTGTAAAGGAAGATAAAAATTATAGAATTAAAGAACCATTTGTAGGAAGTAATCATTAATCACATATCATAACATAATTCCACAGACAATAATAAGTCCAAAAGCGCACTCCAACTAGAATAGGGAACAAGGTATCAGCAATAAGCTCTACATTATTTGAATCAGAACAAATTGGGACGCCAAACAACATTCCTAATAGCAATAAAGTTCCAAGTTTAGGACACGGAAACAGCCCCCCAACTGAAAGTCAGAAATTATGCCCCTGTTTGACAACCATTAAAACAAAACTCTTTTTTTCTCATACTCATTTTCAAACACACACACACTCACAATAAAATATCCTGCAGGTAAATCCAAAACTTTTTCCTACTATTAACCACACATTCTCCAAAAAAAATCACTATTCCAAAACTCATTCCCTCCTTAAAAAAAAAAAACTCATTAAAATGGTGTCAAACAGGGGCTATACAAGTACCTTTGACTATCAAGTGAAATGGAATGCCAGCATTGGTAATATATAAATGGAAATCTACATTTTTCTAGTTTCAATATCGAGAAAGAATTTGTAATAAGCTACAGGTCGAACCTCTAGTAGGCAATCATTGGGCCAGATAGATATGAATTAGGTAGAGATGTCATCAGAATAGGGTAATCTGAACTTCACCCAGACCTAACTAGGGTGCAAACAAAATGCACCGACTGTTTTAAAAACTTCAGCCAAGCTCAGAGAGGAAAAAAAAAGATCCAAACTCAATTGAGCTTTTATTTTTGACGCTCAAGCTCCGCTAAAGTAAGATACAAAAGTTTATGGTATTTTCACTAAATTTTAGCTTCTTATTGAGTAAATAAAACATAACTATCTAAAAAATAATAATAGGTATTCAGTAATTAATATCATAATTAAAAAATAGATAAAAGCTTGTGAGTTGGCTCATGAGCAACCATGGATTGAGTATTTGAGGAGGCTCAACTCAAGCTACAAAGATGGGGTCAAGTTTGAGCTTACCTAGAAAATGTCAAAAACTATTCTTTTAGAATGACGCACAACCAATAGTTATATAGGTCAATTTCAAATCCAAATGTTCAAATTCGAAAGTTCTTAATACTTTAACGACATATTGAGGAGCTATTTCTTAACATTTTTTCCTAATAAAATGATAAAAACTATACTGCATCAAACAACGTTCAATAATAAAGAGATTAAGCAGCAAAATGATCCCACCGAAATCCAAAATTACCAGGGTATCCTGCTTTTAAAAAAAATAAATAACGATTCATTGTATTCCATGTTCTGTTATGAACCCAGTAAATAAAATTATGTTGGATTGCCCTGAACTCTTCAACATAGTCCAAATCAATAGTTAAACCTAGCAAATTTTACCTTCCAAAAAGTGGGAGCGGAATTGGAGGCTCGTAGGAAAATGAAGGCCCGTGCAAGCATGATCTTCTGTTATTAAAACTAATACAAGAAGGTAGTGCATATACAAGTACTCAGCAGTTCTTACTAACCAATGAACAGTCAAAGGTAGGAATTTTGTAATCACGAAATATTTTGGTAACCGTAGTTTGAGCCTCATATTGATTATTGAGCCATAAACATCCTAAGTCTTCAAGATCCACTAGTTTTAGAAAGATAATTCTCATTCAATGTTTTTACAGTGAAGTCCTAGACTTGGTAGATCTCTTGGATCTCTCAACTCAACTACACATGAATTCTTAACAGATAAATAAAGGCTAGGTAACTTAGGCATCTTCTTCAAAGCTTTCGTGAGTTTTATGGTGCAATCCAACCTAAGTTGTGCAGCTTGTGCTGCACAACTGCCTAAGAACTATTCCTATGTTATTCTCTAATATTCAGGAAGTTACTTGGGGCCCAGACCTTTAAAGGTAGCCCAACATTCTCAGCAGGACCCTATTCTTTCCTTTAGAAACCTACCAAATGAAAGTTAATTATATCTTCACAGACAAACAACTGCTCACGGGGACATGTTTATAGTAGTAAATAGCCCCTCATCAAGTTTCCTTTTTCCCCCCTTTAAGTATGCTTGCCAACTTAAGAAATATTGATCCTTATCCGTTAAATAATTCCTAACTATTACCCACTTCTACCTGTGCTCAGTTTCATAAGTAACAATTCTGTTAAAATCTGTTAATTAGCTGAGGGAAGCAACACCATCATTTGCTTCTTTTATTGATAATTTCCAAACACAATAATATTCTTTGTACACGGTTCTATATACCCTAGCGATGAAAAAGCTAGGTTGCTTATGGTTATACGATTACAAATTTTTCATAGCTTAAAGCTTCTTCGAATGTACATTACAAATCAATCTAGAATAACAGTAGGCAACTATACAAGATCCCTAATGACATCAGCTTAAACTAAACATCACAAATCATTCAAGACCATAACATTAACCCAAATGACCAAGTAATAAATATTTTAAAAAGCGTCAAAAGTTTAAAGCATTTTTAACTAACCCGAGCCAGCAGCAGTAATAGCCTGCCTATACTTCTTATCCTGAACATCACCAGCAGCAAATACACCCTTGACGCTGGTCTGAGTGGTGCCAGGCTTCGTGATCACATACCCATCAGAATCCACCTCCAGCTGCCCGCCCAAAAACTTGGTTGCCGGCTCATGTCCAATCGCAAAAAACAAACCAGAAACGCTCAAATCAGTAACCTCCCCACTCACCAAATTCTTCACCTTCAAACCCCCCAAAGACCTCTCCCCGTACGCCTCTGTTACTGTAGAATTCCACAAGACTTCAATCTTCGGGTTTGACAAAGCCCTGTTCTGCATAATCTTCGAAGCCCTAAATTCATCTCTTCTGTGGATAATGTAAACCTTAGAACCATATTTGGTTAAAAAGGTGGCTTCTTCCATTGCAGAGTCCCCGCCACCAATGACGGCAAGAGGTTTGTTACGGAAGATAGGAGCGGCACCGTCACAGACCGCGCAGGCAGAGATGCCACGGTTCCAGAACTTCTCAGAACCAGGGAATTGGAGGCGTTTGGCAACGGCACCAGTAGCAATTATAACAGAATCAGCAAGAACAGTCCTATCATCGCTAAAAATTTTGAAGGGAGATGTCGAAAAGTCGACTTTAGAAACAGTTTCAGTGAAGATTTCGGTTTTGAACCGTACCGATTGAGCGCGAAAGCGGTCCATAAGCTCTATACCGCCGATCCCATCAGGGAAACCCGGAAAATTTTCAACTTCGGAGGTTGTAGTAAGCTGCCCGCCGGGGGCGATATCGTTTGCCATCCAGCCCTCAAAGAGAATAGGTTTAAGCTCCGCACGGGCCGCGTAGATGGCGGCGGTATGGGCAGCAGGGCCGCTTCCGACAATACACAGGCGGGTTTTTATAGTCTGTAGGTCGGCTTCCATGGTAGAGATTTTGGGAGCAAGAGCAGCGGCGGATGTGTTGGTGGAGGTAGTGGTGGCCAGAGTAGCGATGCCAACTAGGTAGCGGGCTTTTCTGAGAACTTTTAAAAGCTTTGGGAAACAATTGTAGGTCATTCTTGGAATTGAATTGAGCGGGTCGTTTGGGCGGGTCTATCGCATCAATTGCGACTTAGATTTAAGCTGCAGTTTGATTCCTTTTATTTTACCTTAATTTATTTTTTATATTTAATTTTAATCATATATTTCCACTATAAAATATTTTACACGTAAGTTTTAAATTTTTCCCACATTCTTAAATAAAAAAAAAAAAAAATTCAAAACAACATAGTTTTTTTAAAGTGGAAATTACACAACCAGAATTTTAAAGTTTTAATTTCAAATTTCAGATATAAACTTTATTTATACAAAAATCAAATATTAATTCATCAATTTCATCTATCTTCTCTCTCTAAATCATAATTACTCAAACCTAAAACCCTAATTTTATCCCTCTTCTTCCCCTTCTCTCTCTCTCTTCCCCGCCTGTTCTCCCGTCTCTCTCTCTCCTCTTCCTCGTACAGTCATCGTCAAAGACACAGCGAAGCTTGTCGTCGACGTTGCGCGCGACTAATGCCGGCGACTCATCACAGTGTGACGGCAGTGGCTTTCCTTCGTGTGCGGCAGTTCTTCTTCTTCTTTTTTTATTATTTTTGATGCAGTGATTGGGCGCTGTGTGCAGTGGTTGGTTTAGGTGCGGTGGTTGGGTAATGTGCTATGTCCGGTGGTGGAGCTGTCGCGATGGTTGGGTGCGATGTGGTTGGGCGTAATGTTGTGTACGATGGTTGGGTGCAGTGTTATGTCTGGTGGTTGGGGTTGGGTGCGAGGGTGTATAGTGAGTGTTGTGTGTGGTGTGGTGGTGACGGTGGTGTGTGCGGTGTGTAGTGGTTGTTGTGTGGTGGTGTGTGGTGTTGTTTTGGCGGTGGTAGCGGTGGTGACTGGTGGCATGTGCGGTGGTGTTGCTGGTGTGATGTGGTGATGGTGGTGTTGCAAAAATGGTGGTGGCGGCGGCGGTGGGATAGTGTCTATGACCAGTTATTTGGTTGATTTGTGACCAAATATTGGTGGTGAATCGGGATTGGGGGTGGGGTGTTTTGGTGTATGTGACCGATTATTTGGTTCATTGTGACTAACTATTAAAATGTGACCTTCAAATTCAATAATTTGTGACAAAAAAATGATGTGTGAAAAAAATTNATGTGACCAATTATTTGGTTCATTGTGACTAACTATTAAAATGTGACCTTAAAATTCAATAATTTGTGACAAAAAAATAATGTGTGAAAAAAATTGTTAATATGTGACCGATAATTTGATAATTTGTTACTGTCTAATAAATTGTGATTTGTGACCGATAAATAAATTGTGATGTATAAATTTTTTTATTTGTGATCGATGAACAAATTGTGACCTATAAAATTTTTGAATTGTAGCCGTAAAATAATTTGTGACATAAAATTTGTAATTTGTGATCAATGAATAATATGTGACTTATTAATTTGATAGATTTGTGACCGATAAATAAATTGTGACGTATAAATTTTTCATTTGTGATCGATGAACAAATTGTGACCTATAAAATTTTTGAATTGTGACTGTAAAATAATTTGTGACATATAAAAATTGTGATTTGTGATCAATTAATAATATATGACCAATTATATGGAATTTGTGACCAAATTATATGGAATTGTGACCTTAATATTTTTAATTAATAAAATATATATTTAATTAATTATTTATAAATAAATTTTGAAAAAGTCTGAGATTTGAAATTTTAAACCTTGATCTCTTAAATTTGAAATTAGTGAAACTTAACCTCTTAATTATGTAATCTTCTATTTTTTAAATTAAAGGCCACTAAATAGGGGCTAAATAGTTAGAATAAAGTTAAGTTTACAACATTAGTTGATAACAATAGTTAGTGGTGACAATGGGCCGAGCCGAACCGACTCGGTCCATCTACCCAGCTGCCGAGATCAAGCTCGTTCGAGCTCGAGTTCTAGTTCGGCTTGGCCCACGAGCTCTTAACCTCAAAAGTCGAGCCCACGAGTTTTTTTTTTTTAATTCTTTTACTTTTTTCTTCACGTTTTTTATAAGCCCACGAGTTCCCTCGGCTTGGGCTTGGGCTCGTGCTCGTCTCAAAACGAGCCCGAGCCGTCTTGGGCCGAGCTTTGACGAGCCGAGCAGACGAGCTACTCGACCCTTTTTACCACCCCTAACAATAGTGGACAATCATGTGTTGTCAAAATCCAAGCATGTGATGTAGAAACCAGGTTTATAAATGGATGAATATAATGATATCAAATAAGATGTTGTCAATCAATGTTGTCAACCAATATTGTACATATAGTATGATTCAAATAATTAATAGTCAATGTTCGAACGTACAAGTTTTCTAAAGTTGAAAGAGTAATATTATTCAACATAATTGGTGTCAAACATCAATTTAGATGATAACTACATGACATTAAATAGTAGATTCTTAAATGCAAGATCACATAATTTATTCAATTAAACTTATCGAGTCTGACCACTTAAATTTGTATTCTAGAATGACGTTAGATAACATGATTCTAGTTAAAATCAGTTTTTTAGAACTATCAATTATAAATTTTTGCTTAAATAATGTATGTAAGTAAATTCATTAAACCCTATCAAACCACATTGTTTCTTAGGCCAGTTTGATTCTTATTATTTCAAAACTCATTTTTTTTTCAAATTCATTTTTAACTACACATTATTAAAATAAAATATTTTACGCATAAATTCCAAAATTCTCAAACAATTCACTATTACAAAAGCTCACATTTTAAAGAAATTATGGGCATCAAACTTGGGTTTGGCACGAGTTTTGGTGATTTATTTGCATGTGTATCAAGTAATAGTAAATTTCACTTGAGGAATTTATTCCAAGTTGTTTGGACTCGAAGCAACTTGGTAACCAAGTTTTGCATCCATAAATGTTTATATCCATTAATATAATAGTATCTTATAGTATATAATAGAGAATGTCTTATAATTTTGAAAGTAAATTTTTTTATATATTTCAACAATGCTTACTACTTTGACTATTAATTTTGTTTTTTCTATAAACATTTCTTAATTTTTCCTCATAATTTTTGGAGAAAATTAATTATTAAATTTAACTATAAGTTCAAGTTTCCCATGCTTTATTGTCCAAGCAAAGGATCATAGTCGTATATATATTAAGGGGGTGTTTGATGCACAATATTGAGAGAAGAATGTATTTTAAATAGTGACGTGATGGAAAATATGTGGTTAAAAAATAAGAATTTTTTTTGAATGTGATGGAAAACATTATTTTTATTGAAGAATGTATGGTTGAAAATGAGTTTTGAAATAATGAATTATGAAAGAATGTGGATCAAACAGTGTATAAAAATACTAAATATTTTTTTTCTCTTATTTTTTTTATCTATATAAAGAAACAACGTGTTCTTGGATTACTATCTTCATTCATGCTTATTTAATATTCCAAAACTGGTTGCAATTTTTTTAACAGCAAATCATTAGGGAGAAATCCCCTTGGTTTTGGTATTGATGGCGTTAGCGTGGAGTGTGGTGGGGCTATGGGAGTGGCAGTGGTGTGGTGGTAGGTGTTAAATGGGCCGTGTCCACTGTTGGGTTGGCTAGACTCGTCACTGGTGCAATGAGCATAATCAAACTAGCGAGTGACTCGTCACATTTTATTTTATTTTTGTTAGAAGTTACATTTTCACCTACGTATAGGTCATGAGTTGATGAGCTCGCGAGCCAATTATCACAAGTTGGCGAGCGGCTCGCACGAGAAATTTGATGCTCGCCTCGAGGACAAACGACTCGCCCCTAGGTGGTGTTTACAGTTGTAGGTGGATGGTATGGGGAGAAGAAGATGATATCAGTTTCTTAATTATTTTAGATCTTGTTTGGCAGTCAAAGTCAATAATTAATTTTATTCATATATTTTATGAGACTTACAACTTTTAAATCATACATTTCATCAACATTTATCAAAATCTACTAAAAAATTTTCTTTTATGAATTGCTAATTTTTATTTTTTTATGAATTTTCTTTTTTATTTTCTTAAAAATTTAATATAGAATAATATTTTTGGATATGCTTCAAATAAATTAACAGAACAATATATTGAATAAAAAATGACTATGTTTCAAAGGTTGAGGACCTCTGCGTTTTATCTAAAATGATTTAATAAAATTGTGAAATCACATTGTAAATACTAAAAAATAGTTAATTTAACAATTTGTTTCAATTATTTGTTTCATGCAAGTTTCGTCAGTCAGTTAGAACTTTCTACATACAATTTTAAACACGATTTTGACTGGCAGAACTTAATAGTTTAGTATTATATGAGCTATTATCAATTGCGAAAATAAATAGTAAAGAACATAGGATATAACGTGGTAAGTCACTAAGGGAAACATCCACGAGCCCCTATGCCATGGGTAAAATAATCCATTATCAAATAGTCAAAGATATAATATTATCATTTTAGTAATTTCGCAAAATTAATTAAAACAATCGAAAGCAAATAAAGAACTTTCTCGTTTTCTTATTTCTTTTGACTTGTTGGAGTAGTGGAATCAAACCCTCCGATCTTGACTTTATTGCCATTTTACCATTGTATTCGATAGCAATCACCACTTGGATTAAGATTCACCAATCTTAACTCACGCTAAGTAGCCTGATCGTTGAGTAGAATTATACATTCACACATATGTGTGTTCTCTTCAATTATGGTTGAAGAACATAGTATTTTCTCTGAGATACTTCAATGAAACATCAGTCGGTCAAAATTTACAGGAGATGGTCTTAAGACTTTAGAACTTGCTGTTGCAAGTTTGCCGGACATAGGTAGATTTTTCTCAAAGTATGTCTGTCCCTTAATGATCTTCTTTACTTATGTAAAGAATCTTCCAAGGTACGAACGTGACTTACCTAAAATATGGTAGTTTTACTTGGTAAGAATAATGTAGAATATATTTGATATGGTTGATAATTAAATTAAAGAAAGTTTTAATTTGTTAAAATAATATTCCCTTGTTTTAATTATTTGATCAATAAATACAATCCAAGATGGTAAATATATAATGTAAAATATGTTTGATATGATCAATAATTAAATTAAGGAAAATTTTGATTTGTTAAAGCAATATTTTCTTTTTTTAATTATTTGACCAATCAAATCAGTCAAATATGATAAATATATATTTTTGTATATGCTACTATATGGAAGATACATATTGCATCTCGTTTAGAGCATTGAAACCCTATAATTCACAACCAAGAAATCTATTTACCCGAAACACCCAGTCAGTCAGGACTGACTGGCTTACTTGAAGTCAATCCCTGACTGACTAACTTATCTGTTTGGACTGAAACCAAATGTACACATTTTAGCATATATTTTGGCATGTAAAAATCATTCTAATTTAAGTAAGCTAATAAATAAATAATAAGTATATATTTTACTTACACACATATATGAACAGAATTAGTATTTCTTTTTACGCTCCACACCATAATCTACTAACATTCCTAGTCTCGATCAAAATAAAAGTTGGAGTTTGCTTTTGTTAACACTAATGTAGTGCTCGATGAGCTACGGAAAGACTCGATCGAACATTATCATGTACGTCCAATCGAGAATTTTGAAAATAGGGACATGAGTAGGCCGTAGCGGGGAAGAATTAATAAATTTTCATTTACCTATAAAAATATATAGATAGATAGATAGATTTTTCTCAAAGTATGTCCGTCCCTTAATGATCTTCTCTATTTATGTAAAAAATCCTCTTAAGGCATGAACTTGTCTTACCTAAAATATGGTAGTTTTACTCGGTAAGAATAATGTAGAATATATTTGATATGGTCAATAATTAAATTAAAGAAAGTTTTAATTTGTTAATGTAATATTTCCTTGTTTTAATTATTTAACCAATTAATCCAGTCCAATATGGTAAATATATAACGTAGAATATGTTTAATATGACCAATAATTAAATTAAGGAAAATTTTGATTTGTTAAAGCAATAATTCCTTCTTTTAATTATTTGACCAATCAAATCGGTCAAAGATGGTAAACATATATTTCTGTATATACTGCTATATGGAATATACATATTGCATCTCGTTTAGAGAATGGAAACCCTAAAATTCGCAGTCAAGAAATCTGTTTACCTGTATCACCCAGTCAGTTGAAGTCAATCCTGACTGGTTGACTTATTTGTTTTGACTGAAACCAATTGTACACGTTTTTTGTACATATTTTGACATGTACAAATCATTTTAATTAAGTAAGCTAATAAATAAATAATAAGTAAAAATCCAAAATATATTTTACTCACACACATATATGAATAGAATTAGTATTTCTTTTTATGGTCCACACCACAATCTACTAACATTCCTAGTCTCGATCAAAATAAAAGTTGGAGTTTGCCTTTGGTAACACTAATGTAATGCTCAATGAGCTAGGGCAAGACTCAATCGAACATTATCAGCTACGTGTGATGGCTCACAAGGTGATGTCTTGAGATCTAGCATGGCATGGGGATGTCATGGTACGAAGTGGGAGAATGAAGTAGACCTATGGTTAATTGGGTTTAAGCTTCAAAGGTACATGGCGGTGCCGG